>WWPM01023427.1:0-20983 GCA_023279145.1 Glomeris maerens
TTCCCGACCGGTTTCGACTTCAATAAGTCATCATCAGGGAAGTACAATTCCTACCCCGCATAATACTCGTATACACAATGATATACAATAATTACAGAGTTTTATACTTCAGCAATTACAGCAGATACCAATGTAGCCAAAATTCAATGACTCTTGATCAAAAAGATCACGTCAACTATAATGTTGCGAGTTTAGGAGTTTGTCTTCAAATTTTCATTGAATTGACTCGTAGTTTCCACATTCCACCTCATGAATATTCTAACAAATATCACCTATTTCATTTTTTTATAATTAATCAGCCAATTTGAATTCCTTTTGAAGATATTGATCAATTTAAAAGAACTAAGAAATATTTGTAGCACATTTATAACCACGTAATATATCAAATGGATCAAGAAATGCAACTTATTTTGGAAAAACATTATTTCAATCCAAACGTATGATAATAAGATAATTTTGCCTGCTTTTAGTAACTTTGAAATCATTTTAATTCAGACAAATACACGTAACATTTTGTTAAATATAATTTTGCTTAAATCTGCCTAGTAACAAATTACAATTCAAAAAAACCGTTAAATATAAAAAATGACAAATTTCACGATTCCTTCAAATAGAGAAAAGGGTTAAAGGATTCCACTGTACATGCAGATACTTCTGCATGTAATGCAGCATAAAAAACTGAAGAAAATGGAAAACATCTCTTATACCACAAAAGGATTTGTTGTTGCTACATGCTGCTGAGGCCAACTCGCAAACTGCGCTGGCGCAGCTACCGTTTTGGTGGTTAGGAACGAGTTTGTCTGCTGGTGTTGATGCTGATGCAAATGCTGAGCCGACTGAAGAGGAGCACCGGTGAAACCGGTCCAACCAACGCTTGCGTTCGTTCCGTTGTGAGTACCAAACTGGGCCGTAAAGCCACCGTGATAGGCGTTCATGTTTTCCGAATGCGGACTGGTCACCGTTGGCGCAACGCCGAATTGACCGAAACTCGGAGACTGGGCCCTGAAGCCCTTTGCGAACGGGTTACCTACAAAACCAGAAAAACCCAAATACAGAAACCATCACTTCACTAACAACCTCAGTAACGAACAACCATCACAGAACCGACCTGAACTAATAGTTTGTGATGATGTGCTCGTGTCTTGATTCCAGCTGTGAGGTGCAGCGGCAAAAGGATTTGATGAAATGGGTGCTGATTTGCAAAAAAACGTACAAATAGAAATCAAATTGGAGAACCATAAAAGCAAAACAGTGCAAAGGTACAAAATAAGCAGCAATATTTCCATATCACGCATCACAAAATATGACAAGCAAATGAAAGTACGTACATTTTCGAGCAAGCAACATAAAAGTGATAGTACTTTGCAGAAATCAAAACAAGCAATATATTCTAAATCAGATTTCAAGCAGAACATCTACTTAATATCCATTCTTCTAACATGTAACATAGCAGCATGACAGTAGTTTCTATTAAATATCCTATGACCAAAACACTCGAACTTTACAGCTACTAGAACCACTTTTATGTGAAAAACATGCACATAACCAGCTATTAGTTTTGAATCGTGTTGAAAACATGCAAAAGCCGCATTCAATTCGGAAATATCCCATAAATAATCCTATTTGGCAAATTATAATTGCATTTAACATAGGAAAAAAGTGAAGAATTACGCCACGAATCGCAGCCCAAATCCATACCTGATTTGAAAGTTGTGGTTAATTGGTTAGTAGCGCGGAAGATCGAGAAGGGAGTAGTGCCATTCAAAGACCAACCTGTAGGTGCCAACATTTTGCCTAACCCAAACAACACACTAGCATTGAAGACAAAGACACAAGACACCACCAACACAGAAGTTTGTCCGCATACAAAAAACAGCACTTTCAAATACTATATATATATCACACATTTTGAATGCGGAAAGAGAATTTCCCCCAGAATTTTCAGTCTGCAAAATTTCATTTCACATAGAATACAATGCGAAACTTATTTTATGCTAAGGAATTACCTTAACCTTTCAGTACTTGCATTCGATTGGGAACTTCAGTAGATTATATGATCAACGATACAATATTCCTAACTATCTGGACAGATGCCTTGAAAATTGTAATTGAACGCCATAGAGCTCAATTTTGATGGTATTTTCTAATATTGTAACAACTCAGTGCCTTTATATCAAAATAACAATTGCTAATACAAAATTATCCACATTGTGTTGTGTCACTTAAAAAATTGTCCAAATAATATGAAGGGAGATTAAGGAGCAGTTTTATATGATATTGTTCAATAATGGATATTTTATCGATTGTCAATTAAATCTGCGAACAAATAAAAAGTAAAGTCCACAAATAAAAACTGAAAATAGATATCACCTTACTATAATAAGGCTTAATATGTACCATTCATTCCAGCAAATCTAACTTGCAGGTTATCAATCGTTTGGTATAAAATAACGATAAATGCTCAGCACCTTCCCACTCCGCGGATGAACCAGGGGCAGTTGTTGCGTCCAGGGCCGGTCCGTTACTGTGGAACAGGCAATCGAGATCGGCCAGCGCTGCGTATTTGTCTTTCGGAGGGGGAAGAGGGGACACCGTGTTGGCATTTGTCGAAGAAGCATTGGACGACGAAGGATTGGATGGCAACCTAGCCGTGTCACTACCAGCCATGCCCGTTTCGTGGGAAGGGACGTTGGATGGGGTTTGCGAGCTACCGCTACTGCAACCTGCAACAAAGGGCCACGACAACAACAATCGTGACTGTTTCGCCAGCCTCGTGGTACCGGGGCCTTTGCGACTAATACTACTGCAAGCGTGCTCTTCCGGGTTATTAATATTAGTGGGGCTCGTATCGACACAAGGCTCGGATGGGGTTAAGGCACTTGTAATGTTGTTAGTGTTGTTCGGGCAGAAAGCGGAGATTGCGGGGTGGGAGAAGGTAACATGCAAGAATTTGGGCAGAGGAAGGACGGGAGAGGATGTTGGGGATGTCGGGTGGGAAGGCGGTTGCGGTAACTTTGGCGGCACGTTTGCTGAAGAAACAAGCCAAACGGTAACTTTGGATGAATTAATTAAAAGGAATACATAATTCTGCGTCTTATAATATTGTACAAATTAATTGCAGCGAATTTTACGAAAGGGATTGTTAATTCGTTTTTATGTCCCTCCCATCAGGAATTTGCTGAAATATATTTATGTACATAAATTATAACAAATTTTGAAAATACAATCTATCAAAGAAACCCCAAATAATTTATTGTAGAACTCTTTAAGAGTTTATCCTCTACTAACTAATGACGCTTGGTAAGAAATGTTTCACAATAACCCGTGCAGTAGAGGTAGTTTAGAAGTTTCGCAAATAAAAAGTTCAGTTGATTGTATTTAACTATCACTTAAAAAAGTATATCTTTATAAAATGGAATTCAGCTCGTGTTTGTTTGAGGGTTATTAGCATTAACAGCATTTATAGCCATTAAATGATACAAACCCATTGGAAAGTTTTCAAAATTGGCAAAATTTGCATTGGCGTTGTTTGCAGTTCCTCCTACAAATATAAAACACTATATTACAAAATGTAGTTAGAAAACATTCATAGCTTAATTAAGTTTATCTCTTTTGTAGCATATTTCTTAGAATTGTAATTTCAATAATTTAATGCAAATTAAACACAACAACAACAAATTAGAAAGTAATAAATCTAACTGTAAATTTACTGCAGACCTATTAATAAAAGTTCAAGAAACTGCATTTCAGCATTTCACATTCTGGTTGTCTGCCAGCAATTTAATGCATATTCAAACAACTGGCAAATTGTGATAGCATGTAACCTGGCAACAGTCCCTACTGCAGTATGCATTAATTAGGGGACAATTAAAGCAATTACGTACAGTTAGAAATAGTGTATTACATTAAATGACGGGCCACAATTAACATAATTGACATGAAATCATGCGCATTATACATTAGTTTCCACTTTTTTCCCACTTTGGCAGTCTTACATTGACATTTTTACATCAATACTGCCATTTTAATATCTAGTTAGTCATTTTTACATTTGCAAAATTTATTTCGCCGATTTAATTCTTATTTCAAATTTACATTATTTTATTTGTATAGTATCTATTAATTGGCATTTTATATTTGTCTCACTTGGGTTTCCTTTTTCTTTCAATTCAACAATTAATTCATTCCAACAATAATATTCATTTCCTTCCTGTAACCCCTTTCGATTTTAATTTCCCACAAATCCTCGATACCGAATAAACAAAACGCAAATTACCCACGATCACCGATGCCGTGAACGGGTCTACACCGAGATCACTAAGCAAGTCGAATCCTTTCTTCGCAGAGTTAAGATTCCCAAGAGATGTCGAAGTGGAGATTGCTGGCCTATTCACCACAGAAGACTACATTGATGCAACAACAAAAAAAACAAACCAACAACCAGAATCATAACCACGCTTCTATTTATTCTTTCAAGAATTCCAAAGAAACGATACCAACTTGTTGTTTCACTTGATTGCCGTGTTCGTTGGCCTGCTCGGCGTGATTGTTAGCCGCGAAAGACCTGTACGGTTCGGCCACCGGCACGGCAGTCATACGGCACTGTTGAAGCAAAGTGGCCGACAGTTGTTGGCTTTTCGCTGCCACACTTGGGTCCACATACCATCGTTTTCTTTCGTATTTCTGCACCAAAAGGGTGTCTTTTGCTTCCGGTTCTGTCATAGTTCTCGGATTCCAGTTTCCCAGCCAAACACGACGGCAAAACTTGGAACAGAACAAAAGCAGAGATTAATTCATAAATTACATTCGAAATAAATCTTTTAAAAACACCCTGAATTACAATTATTAATAATTCTTTTTTTAGGGTCTTTCAAATTCGGTATTTAATAATACTAATTCAAAAAATTACATATTATAAAACCCATTATCGTATAATTCTATCCATAAAAACTTTATTAGTTTCTAGTAATCGTTTGGATTCACATTATAGTCGATTCGCACTCAAAGTTGCATTGATCCCAGTGTAATAACACCTAAAATATCTCAATTACTATCATCATTACACTAAAAAGATTATTTCACTACGCCGCATTAATTGGAAATTAACTCTATTGTATGTTGCTAGTGCAATGTTGAGTTGGAACAGACTATATTAAACGTATTTCGAGAAAATATGATATTTTGAAAGATTAGTGGGGAAATTTACAAAAAATTGTCATTTAAATTGCATTTATTTCCAGTTTTTCATGTTGTATTTCAATAAATACCTCATTGCCTCTGCTGGTTATAAACTCTATCTCTTCTGGGGTAAAACTTGCCATTGATATAGATTTGACACGATGAGGAGGATTTAATCCCCTTCTGTAAGGAAACAAATACCAGAAAAAAGAAACCATATAATAAGGCACTGAAATTAATTGGATAATATCCAATTTTTTTCTCCTCAACTTCAATTCCAATGACATTCACGTTTTTTTTTTCCACCCAACATTTCACCACTTCCTTTTCGGTTTATAAAACCTTTAACAGATAAGAACAAGGTCTGAGAGGAAGTTCATCCTAAAATACATTAACTCTCAAAAAGAAAAGAAAATCAGCATTTATTTTCATTGGGCTTTTTGAAATTTAATTAACACTTAAGAAAAAAAGGACATGTACTGTATGTATACACGAGCACATACCAAAAATATAAACCGAAAATGTAAACAGGATGTTTTGGAACTTCTCAACTCTATAAACATTTCTTGGAATTTTCAACTTAATGTTTGAGAATTCCGTAATTAAATTTGTACCATTTAATGTTTTATAATTGTTTCATCAAACTTTTTATAGTTATTTTTATTAAATGTTTTATACATAATTATTACATTTCTGTTTATTATAATTGGCGGCAAAATACACTTGAAAGCAACGAATTTATGTGAATATTTGCAAACCAACTGGTTTTTTTATACTTTTTCTATTCTGGCAAATATTTGGAAGTAAAATGAATTTCATGTAACTATAACAACGAGTTCCATTTCCCCCAAATCCACTTTATTGAAGAGATCACTGACATCTGTTAAAAAGTGAAAATTAAGCTTTTATTTTGTACTGATATTAAATTAACATTTATATTCAATCTGTCGAAACAAAAATCAAAGCACGAATAATTTCTTTTCAACAAGTACATTCCCACTTTTTTTTAAATTACATATTTTAAACAAAAAAAAAAACACTCCTTATACGGTTTAATATAGTAGTTCCTGGTTCTATGACGTCACATTCTTCCCACAGGTGGCGCTGTAATAATATTCTTCTACTTCCCACATCTCAAAATTTAAATTGTCAAAAAATCCCATTAATCAACAAAATGTTAAAAGTGAATGCACATTTCATTATTTGTAAATTACAATTAAATAATTCTCGTCATTTCTACAAAAAGAAAAATATTTCCTGTTCGATTACAGAAATAATATACAAAATTTTAGATTAATACATTTTTACTCTACATATTGAGAACTTATTTGTAGCTTCACAAGCGTTTTGATTGACTGTATACCTTGATTCGTGGCTTCATGAGTATTTCTTGTCATCATACAGATGATTCATCATTTTGCACCTATATTTTTATTTCACCATTTAAAAATCCCCTAAACAAACATGATTACATAATTGAATTAGTAATTTCCCTCATACATCTACATATATATACATATTTACACTTCTTTACTCATGGAATTTGTAATTGTAATAGACGTTGGCAAAATTTATATCGATTTATATATAACTATTGGCAGAAAATTGTTCTTTTCACGATTGATTTCGATTTTCTCCAAACCGGATTTTACATTATCGGATCCGGATTTCCGTCATGGACATTTTGATGGGTAAATGGCATTTTTCAACCACATGCAGCTCTCCGTTATCGGGCGAGTGGGCAAAAAAAAATTGAGAAAACATTGGAATCGAGTGACGCATTTGGAAGCCCAGGAAAAAAAGGTGTGAATACTCACAAAACGCCGCTGCAAGAAGTGCAAACGAACGATCCGATTGTCATATTGACGTATGTTGGGCCACGCTGATGACAGTCGAAACATTGTTTATTGTGAAGCAACGAGCCTAATTCGCGCAGAATTTTCAAGTGCTTTTCATCTTGCTTCCTTTTACTCGCCGCCATCTTTGATCGGCGTAGACGTGCAACGCAAATTACCGCATCGATACTCAACAGTGTATCGATACTCTCCCCTTGCTTACCGATACTCGTAGTGTATCGATATTTAACGACGCATCTAGCGGATGACAATCACGCCCCTTTTGCAATATGGGCGGTAAAAATGCGCGCGGTGATCTAGGATTGGTCAATGAGCTTTTTGTATTTTGTCAACGGGCGCCTGACCAAGCCTGATGCGGAAGACTGTGCATTTCCAGCCAATCAAACAAGGGGGCGTGATTGTACGCCTGCAAAACAAATCGAGATCGGTGGTGCCATCTAGTGGTATCGTTTAAAACTCTTTGAAATATACGACTTTCCCCTTTAAAAGTATTGGAAACTCGTTTCAAAACTCAAATATGGTTGAATTTAACGGAATCTCTGATGATTCGTTTCAAAACTCAAATGCATATAGATTAATACAAAATGCATATTTTAATTCAGTTCATTACATAATACATAAAGTACTTATACTATATTGAATTTATTAATTGTTAATTTTTCTTTTCTTTCTCTTTTTTTCCAACAACTCTCGCTTTTGCCTCTTTTTGAGCATTTCCCTGAAATATGCCATTGCTTCGTCGTCAAACAGGTCCGCCGCTCGCACTGCTACAGCTTTACTCGGGTGATGCTTTTCTACAAAAGATTTCACTGTTTCCCACATTCTGCACACCCCTGTAATGTCATTTGAAGAAAGGGATGTCTCCGGCTTATTCTCCTCTTTCTCAGGTGAGACATCCTCTTGTTGTTCGAGGGTGAGACCGTCTTCCACGGGTTTGTGATCGCACGACGCGTTCTCTTCCGCTGTAATGTAGGTCCTCTTTGGCACCTTTTTGCCCAAAGGCCCAGATTCAGGGCAATGAAAAACCTGCTGGGGCAGGAATCCGACGAGCTTCTGGAACTCGGCAACGAACGCCTCGGCCTCCTTAGCGTTTGAACTCGCAGCCTCACCGTGACTCGCAACACTTTGGATGCCACTTCTCCTCTTAAAGTTATGAAACCATCCCCTGCTCGCATTGAAGCCTTCTTCATTTTCTGTAGAAGTACCTGGCAGTTTACGTCTGAGGTTGGAGTACAAGGCCTTTGCCTTCTCACAGATCAAGTTCTCGGTCACGGTATCACCTGCTAGTTGCTTCTCGTTCATCCAAACCAAGAGCAACTTCTCTACATTTTCCAGAATAGGTGGCCGTTGCTTTGATAATCTTGTCACTCCTTTTGCTACATCTAGCCCCCTTATTTCTTCTTTCTTCTTTAATATCGTGCAGATTGTTGACGTAGATTTCTTATAGAATCTTGCGATGTCGGCCACTTTCACACCTTGTTCGTGCTTCCTGATGATTTCCTTCTTAACTTCTACAGTAATATTCTCCTTCTTCCCGCCTTCGTTTTTAAACATTCTCTTCATTGGGACCGTTGTCAAACAGTCGCTATATATAAATGCAATTAAAAGAGGAAAATTAGAGAGCAAGCCACAGTAAAAATACTGTAGATGCATATTTGTTTAACGAATTGATTAACTGTTAGGTTTTTGTCAATTCTGTTCATCTGGATGTCACATTTTAGTGGTAATTTATCTTGCAAAAAACACAAGTTTACGATGTGCAACATTTAATCACGAGAGACATTGCAATGCAATATGTGCTTTATCTGCCCAAAGGCAATATTGCGTTGGGATTATGTGCACGCAATAGCATTGCAGCAAAGCCCTTGATATCTCCATTTTAATAAAGTTGCTGGTGTGTTAGCGGTCATGTTTAGAAAATATTATTATTATGCACGCATCCACTCCAACAAGCGAACATTTAGTCAATTTGAAAGACGCATACGTACCGTATTTCTTTCTGGTCTCTTGCTGTGACCGGATTTGTGCCTTTCTTTGAATCCGCCATATATCTCTCCCCTAGAGATGACGAGGAGGTGCCTTGTAAGAGGAACGCCTACTCCTAACGCGTTATTGGTTGTATTTGAAACGCTCACACTGAGCGTTTCAAATACTATTCCATAGCGTATAGAAGGACGCTATGACTATTCGTTCAATTTTCGCCCACTATTGGTAACCCGCTTATAGCGTGTCCCGCATATAACGTAATCCCGCCTATAGCGCACAAATAAAATTTAACAAATTGAAAACAGCCCCCGCTAAAAACGGGTTATACTTTCTTTTCATGGAATATTTATTTCGGAGATATACCATTATATTTGTTTACATTCTTCAATTTTTCTCGAGTTTCAGTGTACGTATGTTATACTCGGTTAAGCTGTCTGTCGGTCGACTAGAGTTACCTGAGTTCAAACCCCTCTTTATTTATTTTTTTAAATTTTTGGGCAGATGCAATTCTATTTCCTTTGGGGATTGCAAATGATGAATTCGCTGTGTTCAGTGGGACACTCCATTCTAAAAAATGTGACTCCAGGTTCCGCCGCCATGTTCGAAGGGGAAGAGCAGAGTGCGCATCTCCTATTGGACGAATATCGTTGACGTCATGGAATGTATTGTAAAATCCTAAAATTCCATTCCCCTCTCCTTCGAACATGGCGTCGTTACGTCACCAGCGATGACTACATGTGACGTAAATAGGGGCGGTAGCCTAGGTACCGAACAGGGGGGTACGTGGCGCCCTCACACAGGAAAAGCGCGCGTTCCACCCCTAGTCTAAATCCACCCGTTTTGAGCAACTGAACAGGCCTCTTTTATCTTTGTTGGCTATCATTTGTTATTGCCGATGTCGTTCCGCGGTTTCAAGTTGAAGTTTGTGATTGGCGCTGTTTTGGCGATTCAATAAGTGTGCATTTAAGTTTTATGTCGAGGATCCCGATCGCAAGATGAGCATCAACAATCCGAATTTGGCGGCAGAAGGGAAAAATGCAAACATTGGTGACGTTTCTTCACCTTCCAAGAGTTTCAGAGGACCTCAACATTCTGTGTCGACTGCTCTCGATTTGGCACCGAGAACTGCGCAGGAATCTGCTAAATCTGCTTTTACGGTATGTATTTTGATTTTTGTGGCCTAAAAAATCTAGACTCAATCATAAATCGGAAAACTCTTGTGAAAGGCGTGATTTTCAAACCATTTATAACCTATTGTTGTTGTTTTATATTTATTCAGATTCACCTGGATCAAGTATTGAAATACGCAATGAATTTATATTCGACAAAAATTTCAGACGTTTATATTTAATAGGATGTATTGCATTCATATTTAGCAGAATGTGTTATAATTATATTGAACAACGTTCTGTTTAACTAATCAATACTTTATTATCTATTAAAACTACATTATCATGTTTAGAGTCCACCGGTGCAATCTTCCGTGACGAGCCGTCCACTGATTCAGACCCCTTGCGCGACTACTTCCAGCATGTCTCAACCGGTGATTACAAAAACTGGTATATAGTCATTGAATACAATTTGAGTGAACGATTCCAGCAAATATATGAACGAAGACATGTATTGGTTCATTCTCCAGGCCACGTGACGGCACCGGTTATGCCTGTATCTCAGTTGCACGGTGCAACACTGTCCGCCACAACGGTCACTAGCGCTCCTTTCGCCCCGATGGCTTCCATCATCCGCGGCACTTCCCACATGCACAAGCCGTCAGCATCCCACATGCCTCATTCGGTGGTCCAAGCCACGTACTCGTCTCACGTTCCCAGAGGTAGCATACTTATTCCGCTCAGTCCAATGGTGGCGCTTAAATTGAACAATTTGTATCTTTCAGGTGTTGGGACCGTTGCGTGCATCACGACATTAAAGTCGTCGGTGGCGACACCGATGCAACGGCCGTCGCATTTGATTCAACAAGGTGGCGCGGCAAATGTGTCCGCACTGCCCCTTTTCATGCAGGTGTGGCAGAAAACGCCCCAAACTTCTTCTTAAATTGTCTCGTCTTATATTTTAGTGAAAATAATGGCTATCCATTTCCACAAAGTTTCTTAGTAATTTGCTTTTTTGTGTTCAAAATTACCCCTTCTTCAAAATAAACAGTGGAATATTGTTTTTCACAGATGCAACCGAAGCCGGCGGGAAAGAATACCTCAAACCCGCCAGTATCGAAACCCGCACCGCCAACACTGGCATCTTCAGCTCCAATGGAACCTTCACGGTAATTACTGTACAACTAACGGAATGAATTTCACCAGAAAATGGGCGTATGTTTCAAAATGTCATCTATAGATTTGTCACAAACGTGACCACGACCCCTTCGGTGATGATCACCGGACCGCGCTTGTCGGATTCAATGATGAGACCCGCGTTGGGTCACGCCACCCCGATGATGCCGAAGCCGCAGCCGTTCTCGCAACACATTCAGCAGGTAATTCCCACTGAATTTTGCAATGAAGTTGAACTAAGGTTGTTGCAGTCAACATTTTCGAATGAAACTTTGCATTATTTCTCAGCTTTCGGAAAAGAATCTATATAAAGCGAGCACGGCACAATCAACGGCCGCAGCCACTCAACCGGCCAATTCGGTTCTGCACACGATCAGCGCCGCGCCTCAGAACGCGAGCGCGCAGTCCTCGGCCACGCTCCATCTGTCACAGGTGCCGTCATCGGCCGCAAGTCACTCCGGCCTTCGGGTGACCGCTGCCAATCACCAAGCAGCCGCTCCGGCAACTGGCGGCAAAGCGATGACACCGACCGTTCACGCTGTCATGCCGATCACGCAGATGCCCCAGCAGCAACCGGCTCTCGTCAACTCTGCCGTAACAACCGCAAGAGCCGGTAAAATAAAATAACCCCGTAAATTTGCAAGTTGATGATCGAGAAATATATGTAATTTTTGTTTTTGCGCGTTTTTATTCATCCAAGTTGCGGTGTCAACAACGTCGGCGGGCATTTTGAACACGCAGAGACTCGTGACAAACACGCAGAGTTCTACGCAGATTCCTGTTGGTAAGTGTCCGAAACAATTATTGAAAGGAAGGTACGCACAAATTTGAAAATTTGTATATTTCTTTCTGCAGTGCATATTTTGTTATGTCAATATTGTTTTTTTTTTGTCCATTTCTTTGGTCCTTTTTAGCAAAGGTTTATCCGCAACCGCTACCGGTTACGCCGCGACTTCCCGGTGAGAACATCGCACCTCTGCAGGACGCAGTACCATCTACCACCACGGCCGGGGTCTTCGTGACCCCGACCCCGAGAGGTCAGACGACAAATTCCAACATTGCCGCGGCAACAGTGCAAAATCTGCCACCAACTGTTATTTTGACGGAAACGAGACAAGACAGGTGTTATATTAGAAATGCAATTTGACGGGTTTCTTTGTTGCAATGTAATATTGAGATTATAGTATTTCTTGTTAACGTAGATCTTCAATGGTCAGCTCGAGTCCGTACGCTTTGCCGCCGGTCACTACGTACTACTACGACCCGTTCCCGAACGCGTTGACCATGCATCCGTATCCGGGCAACGTGGCTCCGCACACTTTCGGTGTCGTTCCGGGGACAACTTTCCGAGCAGGTTTGCTGAATCATTCGCAATTTTCAGTATAGTATTTTGATTTCATCGGTTTTATAGCATAAATGGGAGAATCTATATGAATCTTATAAATGTAACTATACTTTTGAAGATTTTTATGTAACATGTAATCGGTTTACTATATGTGAAGATTGCAAATATTTATGTCAATTTGTAAAGTCACATACACATTACAGTTTTCCTATTATTCATTTTGAGATGATTTCCCTTTTCTACCAAAGTCTCGGCTCACCAAACCGGCAATTTGTCATCCGGCGGTCAAGCCGGACGAGCCGCGGCCATCGCGGTCACCACGTCCGGCACGATGCACGTGAACTCGATGATGGTGACTGTGAACCCGACACGCAACCACGTCAGCCTGCAGACAACGTACAGCACGGCAACCGAAGGTAAATTGTTGGATATTTGTTTGCGATGGCTCGTATTGAATATGTTTTTCCCCATTGAAGCAGCGAGTACAACTTCCTCAGCGCCGCTCATGGTAACGGCTGTTTCCCCGTCACATCCAACACACAACATTCAAATCTCCCAAAGCAGCCCCTCTTGTACGTCAAATCCATCGGTGTCACCGAGACCAAGTATTTTGCGCAAAAGGACAGCCGATACGTAAGTGCCCTTGCTTTTCCCCAATATTTTTTGTTTTTGCTAATTTGTTTCTTATTTATTGAAACAGTTCTGGGATCAGAAAACAGTTGTTACCGAGTCTGTGCGGATCGCAACCACCGAGTCCGCACGAGTCGACAAGCTCGATCCTCGCGACCGCTATTAGTACCATAACTTCATCCCAATCTCCAAAGCCTCAAAGGTGACTTAGACATTGGAAATTGTGGAAATTACGAATTGATTGCCAAATTAAACGGTTGCAATGTTGACAGCGATGCGATGCGCGAAAGCAGCACTCCGTCAGAAAGCAACGATAGCAATTCCAACAACGGTGCGCAATTGTTGGTCATTAAAAAGGAACCATTGGATCCAAGTGAAGGTATGTTCATGCAATTTCTGACATAGTCTTGGAATATATAAATACTAATATACTTATTTATCTCAGGTAACACAAATTCGCTAATCTACCGCATTTAATTGAATTTATTTACTTGACTTCCAATTCTTACATGAATTTATTTCTCATTACATGGATTTATTTATTTCCATGAATGGAAGTTTGTTTACTTATATTCCTTGAAATACTTGCGAATATATTTTCAGTTGCTAATTCGGTAAACCCACTGACCATCGAAGCGTCTCCGCGCAAGAAGCCAAGAAAGCAACAGCTGTAAGATCTTATTCTCATGATAGATTATATAGTAGTACGCGAGATGCAAAAACATGTAGAAATACTTGAAATTCCACAAAGAATGGGCAAAGAATTGGTGGAAACTCATGCGGTGGACGCGGCCGATGAATTCCAAAATTCCGTCGTGAAGAAGGAGATCGTGCGAGAAGGTACGCACGTGATCGGAGTTGGTGAAAGAATGGCATGCTTATCCCAAGATGAAGATTTTGTAGATGAAGATGGCGTGCGATGGGTGAGCACGAAACTGCGTCCGCCTATTTCGCTAATTAACAGCTACCGGCACACGTGGAAATCGCGAAACAATCATTTCATGCGCTACTCGGACATCAAACCGAAAGGTATGTGCAGAAAAAATTGAATGGCACTACGTTTCGGATTTGGTATTTGTTGCAATGGAGCTTTATTTAGAAGATAGGCGGCCAACCGTGAACGATTTTGCGAATCAACGTGGAATTCTTCAGAAAGCTAACGGATGGAAAGTTTGGCACTTGTGCACGCAGATCGATGAAATGGTAGAATTTTCTCATTGGTTTGTAATTTTGAAGGGAATATTTGTTTAAAATTGGCAGTCATTTTCTATATGTAGGTTGAGTTGGAAAGTTCAGCGCACACGACACTCAGCGTTATCCTTGATGGTATGGAGAAGAAGATCGGGGCGAAGGAAAACGAAGACAAGGAATTGAACCGAGCCAATGAACTGATTCGGGTGATTATTCATGAATATTCTTCATATTTCTCAACTTAACTAACGATTTCCAATTGCAGGGAAATCTTCAACGATCCAAGATCATTCACGACCAGATGAAAGATGCACGTCTTCAAATCCTCAAGGTGCTCGATCACAAATCAAACATTGTGGATATTGTCGGCAAGTATGTGAGCAAGAGGTCCATTCGCAAGAAAGAAAAACTGTAAACTATTGGTTTTCCAGAGTTCGGGCTTGTGTTTTTGGGCATGTTTAATTGTCATCTTCCGGTAATTTCATTTTTATTATCACTTCATTTTTTTAATCGCTTATTAACTTTGCAAAAGTAATATAATCATACTATTGTCGTTTTCAAAATGTAGAATGGCAGTCCGGAATAAGTTCATAAAATAAAATGTGTCGAAAACGATTTGAGATTACACTGGGGAACAATTTGTGACTTATTTTCTGTTGAGTTCCGTATTTCTGCTATCACGTCAGGTCACAACCGAGGGTTCCGTGTAAACCGCGATGTCATAGTATTTTTCCATTTTGAAATTTAGTTTGTTAATACAATGCAAAGTTTTTTTTTTAATTCCAATCATCGAAAAACGGTGAATATGGGAGATGTCACGTACCCGGTAAAATATCATAATTTTACAAATTTAGGTTTGCCATTTGCTATATCTTTGAAATTTTTCACCCTTTAATTTCGCAAATGGAAAAGTTACATAACTTTTGGTTTGATTCCCCCCATTTGTCGACGTTTCGTCCATGTCGACGTTTTGACCCGTCGAAGTTTTGGTTGTCGACGTTTCGACCCGTCGATGTTTTGATTGTCGACGTTTCGACCGGGCCCCATTCGAAAACGTTCGATTAATTCAAAAACGTTCCATAAATTCAAAAAACCTTCCATGAATTCAAAAACCGGATACTACCACAATTGGTCGCGCACTAATTGGTCTCCCGCGAGATCGGCGCTAGGTGGCGCCACTTCCGTCGGTTGTTGCCTCACGGGCTCCGTGGAGAGACACAGTAGTAGCAATGTTGATGACTTTTTCGGTGCATTACATCGGAAACAATTCTGGTATTGGCGATTATTTGAAAATGTAGACAGCTTATGTGATGAGTGAGTCGCAGTTTCGAGGTGCCGACAAATCGATGGAAAATCGATCGCCACACCAATAATATAATTGAAATCAGGGAATTGTTTGTTTTTTAACGGCGTCGCTATTGTGCTTTGCCCAGTTCTTATTTATTTATTACATTAATTCAATCGCTACACTTGAAAAGTGCTCTGAAGTTTGAATGGCCGATTACAATATGGATGTCGATCCACCATACTCTGGCAAATGTTCTTTAAAACGATCAAATAGTGCACCAATCATCAACATCTTGGTTGCCAGCAACAACATTAGGTAGGCATTTGTCGATGTAATATTCACCATTTACAACACATTTCGTTCAAAAATCGTTTCTAAAACGTGCATCTAATATTGTTATCAAGGGAGGAGAGTGTAAATTGTATTTCACTCTTTGATATTCCGCCAAGGACTAGGAGATTCAGTGCAAGTTGCAGTTCTGGAGCACCTTCACCTTCAGTAAATTTTATTGAAATATGCCAGTGTTTTTTTGTAATTATGAATGAAAACTTTGTCCTATGTCTACAGCTGAAGATTCCATCAAGGATCAGCCAAATTAAACATGAAGAAGGAATGGATGTTGTGAATCGAGAAGCAGCCAGAGAAAGGTTTGCCAAATTGTAAAATACTATGTGATTTGTGGGTATTTTTACTGGAGCTGCAAAATTTCTTAATGAATATACATACTTGGTTTCTTAATTTGATTAAATGAAGTGAGGAATATGACTCACAGATAAAGAATTACATATAAGTTGAATATTAAGAAGTAGCAATTCTTTAAAAATTATCCAGCAAAAACAAATTAACGACTTACAAGAAAATAAATGAAAAATAAATTAGTAAGACACTGGGGTTTATTGCAAGTTATTAAAAGCACAACACAATAATGTAGCTTTTTTTTGGAAATTGTACTTTCATCTCTTCTGAATAATTTCATATTCTGTATTGAATTTTCCAAAGGTGTAAATTTAAATACGATAATACGTACATGTAATTGTTGAAGTTGGCATTATGCCATATTATACTGTAAGAAATTTTTTTTTACATAATTTCAGATAAAATACCTAATAATTTTTGTTTTATTTCATTTTAGGGAAGTCCAATCGAGCATTCAGATGTGTCTGTCATGCGAGGACCTAACTTTGGTAAAAATAAGCTACTCGGTGCATTGCACTGAAACTTTATAGAAATGGATTTAAAAATGGTTTCAACAATTTCCTGCTAGGTTACAAAAACTCTGACATGTAATGAATTTGGAAAGAATTTTAATAATTTGTAATGAGCCAAAAAAGCGACATTTTATACTCGATACAGTAGTATTTCGAGTCACGAACGCAATTCTCGAATAAATTTTGACTTGACTCGCGAACAAACGCGCCGTGTTTTCAGCTTGCGAACAACATTGTCGTTGTGTTGTTCTGGAAATTTTTTTTGCTTTTTGCATTAAATTAACCCTCATTTTAGCTCCCAAGAATTGAAAAGCTGTGTGACATGGTGATGTGGCTAAAGGAGCAAAAATGTTAACGAAGCAAAGGTCTAAAGTGTTAGAAGTCAGCAAATAATTTGTTTCTGGGGCGGGTGAACAGATACAACTGGATTTGCAGTAATTTCAATGGGAAAAAGTGTTTTGGTTTGCGGACGAAGTCAAAGAGCGAATTATTTTCGTGAATCAAGCTACTACTGTATTTGATATTGGAAAATGTATGTTATAATTTCATGAAAAATGTTTCGTACTCGTGGGAAAAGTTGATTAATTGGTGATTCAGAGTGATTCTCTGAGCGGAGAGAGCTCTAAAAGACCAAGAAACTATGCAGAACCGCTCCAAATCTTTCCACCTGCGTACCCATTATCCAGTTCTCCTTCTCCGACGCGAATCGGAAAGGTAGCAAAATTGCTTTGAAGATGTACACCTTTCCTATCATTGATTTGATTATTTACCTATTATTTTCAGCAATGCTTTTCTCCTTCGTTACAACAGCCCGTGAGAGACACGTCTTTTTGTACAAGTCCGATCCCCAGCCCAACGCGAAAATCATCCAGGTAACACTGTGTTTCGGCTCAATTTGCAAGCACCAGCTTACACGATGAACTATTTATTAATTCCCAGAAGGAGTCTTAGTCCGATTGCTGTAAGGCCTAGTCAGTTTCCGGTTAAGCGCAAATGTAAGCAAGTGATATACTGTATGAAGTGGACTTGTGTGTCGTTTTCAAAGAAAATTTCACGTAGAATTCTGAAAGTGAAAAAATACACTAGAAAATTTATAAAATTGCAGTTTTTGGTTTAATATTCCATGCCAAAGTTGAAATTTAAAGACGATTGGTATAAGGCAAGGAATTGCGCAATATCTTATTTACAAAAATAGAAAACCAGTTAAATATATTTCTCGTGTATTTGTATAGCCAGGCTTTTTTAAATGTTTCACAATTTTCCTGTTGCTTTAAAACAGGTGAATTGGAGCAAGAACGGTTGGATTCTTACATGAGTCCACCAAAAAGATTCTTCAGCAGTATTTCTTCATCAGATAAAAATCTAGTTGTACCGCATCCTCTTGCACACAGGTAACGATGTCAAAATCTATTTACATATAAAAGAAATAAGGGGAATAGCAGTGCGAGCAGTCGAATACTGGAGGGAGGATAATGATAAAAGGTGCAGGATATGTCACTAGCAGCAAGAGACATTGAGCCATGTTTGGGTTTGTGTTGGCTTGGGTCAAAACCTGGAGGGGCTGGAAAAAGCTTTAAATTTTGAAGGGAAGGGAGTTAAAAGTGTTATCAATTTGAAAAAGATACTAGAGCTAGCAGCAGATGAATAATAGCCTGGCAGACAAGGGGGAGAGAGACGTAAAATAGGAGTAAGGCCATAGTAATAAGATCGGCGAGAAACGAATGTAAATTGCTGTATCTGTAACCCCTTTCAATTATAATAATAATAATCTATTTCCAAAACATTTTCCTTTCATGTCCACTTTTATTCAGGGAATTAAAACAAGTTGCAGGGTCAAGGCCAGGTGAATAAGGGGGTGGGGCAAAAGGGCTATTTGATTTTTTAAAATCAAAATTAACGCGTGAACTTCAAACTTCGGTGTGAGCAGGGGCGTTCGTGTGAATCCGCCATTGCTAAAACGACGAACATTCAAAAAGTTGCAATAATTATAAACCCGAATGCGATCTGATAACGTGAAAAACGTTACAGCTTGTCCTCTAGCAGTCTCGAGGAGTCTTCCAGCCCAGAACAGGCCGTTCCAGTTTTGGCCGCGGGGACTCCGGAATCACTGTCCAGTGTGGATTCGCCTTGCGGGGCTTTCAAATCCATGGACAACGATGCAGCAATGATGCAGGACAGTGCTCCCCCGACCCCAACTATGATGTCCGTGTCTCAGGAAACTAGCTTGTAAATTCCGAAAGCGTGTGGTCTAGTTGCAACGAGTCTCACCATTGACAATTGTAATTAGCTGTGAATACTCATTAACATTGGCTTTGTATAGTAGATGCCATTTGCGATACAATAATTTATCCACACATTCTCTCGCACTGCCGTGATGAGATGTGAAAACAAAGTTCGATTCAAATTTAACGAGTCGACCCCACATCTGTGTCACCAAATTCAATTGCAAGTTGGAACAGATGGTGGACTGTCCGTGTTTCTAAATATATAGCTATGAAAGTAAGCCTTTTGCTTGCTCCCAGGTTTTAATGTCCACATTGCCGGCTTCCTTTGCAACTTTGCATCCAAAGCCAGAATCTTCTTGTCTTCCACTTGCTAAATTCTTATCATGAAGATGGTAATCATCATCGTTCTTATGTGACTTCAGTGTACCCAAACCAAAACGTTGTTGTAAAATGTACCGTGTGAAAGAAGATGCCCAATTAACTAACATAAATCAGACCGGCATAGCCGAATCTGGGAAAATGTCAGATAATATGGGAATACTTTGAACATAACAGGCATTTACCGTAAAGAAGACGATGTTATATCGTTTTTAAAGCTGCAGTGATTTGGCACAAATTTTTATTGAGTTTCATTTACTAGAATGTACACACACTAAATACAAAGTGTGTTTGAATAGTTTTAAGATTAGTATTTAGGGAGTACATGGCAAATTTTATCGGTAAACATCCAGTAATGTCTCAAATGTTGTTTGAGTAGAATTGAAGAAAAACCTTGTTATTTATAAGCTCATACTATTGTCAGTGAACACCAATCAAATAATGTAATGATGTAGGGAATATGCCGGTTGTCAATACGATGCACTTTAATGATATATAATCCCACGATGCACTGTTTTGAATGCAAGATGGTGTGTGGAGTATTGCAAATTCAGTGGAACCTCGGTTTTTGAGTTTAGTGCTTGTAAAATGGAACCATTTTTCCCATAGGAAATAAGTGAAATCCACTCGATGCGTTCCACCCGCCCAAAGTACACATTTAAAATCATTTCAAATTGTTTTGTAATTGTAGTTATTCTACATGTATGTAGTACTGTAAATAAACAATTTATACATGTAGTTAAAAATACAAATAATTAACAAATAAACTCGCACTGTACCTTTGAGGATTCACTAACAGAAGCACTTAAATTACGCTTTCTAGACTTTCGGACCATTTTAGAAATTGTTGCTCGTGAACCAAGGTTCCACTGTAGTTGTTACGCAATTGTTTCATTTTATGACATATTATGAAACTTCACATGCAATAGGCAATATACATATATATGCGATTTTATTTCAATAAAATGCTGTTGTAAGATATTCAATAATAGTTTCAATTTACTGGTCGTTCTGAATCTTATTTTTTGTAAGGTAAACTGTTTTGAGTTGCACTACATAGTTAATTCTATTAATGCAAACAAACATGGTATACATATTAATTGGTTAAAAGGAAATTTACAAATGTAATACTGGTTTTTTTTTCAGTGTCATTCCATATGTCAAATCGAATTAATGTCAGAATATTAGCAAATTAGAAATTATTAATGTGCACAGGAAGTTAAGAAACTTTCAAAGTTTCAGCTCCAAAACTAATGATTTTGTGTTTTTGAATTTTCAGTAATCCTGTAATAAATAAATTCTGCAGTTTCAAGAATATAATATGCAACACTGCAAAATATACCAATAATACTTGTATATTACAATTTTAATAGCCTCAGTTCTTTTCCAATGCCTGAAATTATCTGGAGCAGT
>WWPM01023428.1:0-11970 GCA_023279145.1 Glomeris maerens
AGAATACCACAATGCTAGTTTTTAATTGGGGTCTTGTGTAGGCCTTTTTTCAAATAGGCTAGATATGTGAAAATATGTGCAGCCGAGGTACAGCTTTATTTTATCACAATAGATATGTATTATAATTAATTGTTTCGTAGCATCACCTGAAACTTTCGTCAGGAAACTTAAATGAAATTACTTCCAGAAGTCCGGGGAAATAAACAAAATATTATTAACGAATCAATTCAAAGTTATAATCAGTTTTATATTGGTTAGGGTTAAAGGTTGCTTATAGTAGGCTATACTATTCTAATAATAGACCTTCTATTTGACCCAAATTTTATTCGTCAATAACTCAGATACAACTTAATCGAATATTCTGTAGTTTGGTGTGACGTTAGGTATAAGTATATACTTTTCCGGAAATATTGATGCAAATCTATGAGATGAAAAAATTTAATACTTGAGTTATAAAAGTGGATTCTTGACAAATAGTTTACAATGACCAATGAAATTCAAAACTTCTGGTCCGAATTGATGGTGTCGTACTTCTTGGTCATTCATCAATGTGTCGCAACCGGCATTTGCTCTGAAGGATGCATGTGCAACAAAATTGCGACAGACTTTTTTTTTAGTCCCACCGGAATTTGAACTGTCTTAAAAGATGATTTAAAATGTAGTTGGCATGCAGCCAATCCGGATGGTACCAAACAAAAGATCAGATTCTAATCGCAATTGTAACATTTATTTCATAATTGCCAACCCTGTTGGCGAATTTACATTGATTTTTCATTCCATTCATGCGATATTAATTGTCCCTTGCGTCGCCCACAGTGACCTTTATAGCTGATTTTAACGAAAAAAACGACAAGATGTTCGATCTGCGAATTAACATTTGGAATCGCCACTATTGGGTCAAAATATTAGCTAGCATTCAATAATTGGCATTTCATTATTCTTTCATGATGGATGTTTATCATTCATAATGAAACTGTGTTTATCTGACAATATTTACGTTGTGTCCGGCGAATATTATCGCATGAGTGCACAGATCATTTATTCATTTTGAAGCATACAATGTATGATTCATTTGTGAGCTAAATCCCAAACGTTATGGTGTACATGCTGCATATAGCCTTAAAATTGTGATATACAGGGTTATTCAAAATTCGATGTACAAACTGATAGGGTGTATTCCTTTCATAAAAGGAAGACATAATGCTCCTATAAACCCATATCCGGAAAGGCTTAGTTTGGTCGGTAGGAACAGAAATGTGACCTACATAATGAATGCTCCCCACCGTGGGAAACTGCCTGGTATTGTTGTGCAAATCGTCCTTTGAAGCACCGTGACCTTCAGCCAGTGGTCACTGGACAACATTTTATGAAAGCCAAACAAAGCGAACTGCTGTCTAGCCTCAAAAGGTGAGAGTGGGCAACCTGTAAATGACATTCGTTAGTGTTGTGGTCACTATGGGTGGTTGTAGACCTGTGGTTAGACCAAGAATGGGATTTGCAATGGAACAAGGAGACCATCAGCCGTGCCAGGAAAAACTTGCTTTATTGACTTAAACGACATTTTCAAAATGGCGGCCACCAACAGCAATGCATGCCCGACACCGGGCAAGTTTGGAACTCCGGGTCTGTGCAAAGACACCTGGCATTTTCCGGATAGTTTCCGCAGCCACAGCAATTCTAGCCACGAGATCTTCCACTGTTTAGAAGGGGGTATCGTACACTAGGTCTTTCATCATTCCC
The DNA here is from genome assembly GCA_023279145.1 of Glomeris maerens. Classification (NCBI taxonomy): domain Eukaryota; kingdom Metazoa; phylum Arthropoda; class Diplopoda; order Glomerida; family Glomeridae; genus Glomeris; species Glomeris maerens. The sequence goes on from WWPM01023428.1 coordinate 1,741, forward strand.
CAGAAAAAGAAATCGAGGTAGGTGAGATCAGGTGACCGGGGTGGCCAGGATACGGGTCCACCCCGGCCTATCCAGCGGTCCCCAAAGGTGCCATTCAGGCATTCCCGCACTTCACGACTGAAGTGACAGGGTGCCCCGTCATGTTGAAACCAGATGTTCCTACGTACCGACAAGGGTATGTCCTCCAACAAGCATGGGAGCACATCTGACATGAATGTCCGGTATGTATGCCCCGTCAGCCTAGCAGGCAGAACGTACGGCCCAATCAGCTACTTTGTCTCATTGGGAGCATTCACTACTGACGTCACATTTCTGTTCCTACCGACCAAACTAAGCCTTTCCGGACATGGGTTTATAGGAACATTATGTCTTCCTTTTATGCATGGAATACACCCTATCAGTTTGTACATCGAATTTTGAATCACCCTGTATAATGGAACAGCATTTGATACTGTATAAGAGTACTGTATTATTTAATATTGACATTCAGACGACAAAGTTTTGTTTTATTTAATTTATGTATACTAACTACATTCAGCTGTGAATATTTAAATTGGTAACCAAATTAGACTCGCATGACATTCTGACTAATTGAGTTACAGTTGAAGGGGGAATGTCATACTTTGTTTGCTTAAAACTATCTTAAAACCTTTGGTAATAATTATATTGACTTACTATATTATTTAATGCAATTACCGGGGCACTAATTTGAATGTAATTGCAATAGCTGAGTAATTATGAACGAGCCATAGTTTACAGAAAGAGGACTGATGTATTGATTGCGGTCCTTGTGACAATTTGAGCTCTAGCAGTAAGTGACAGAATGAGATATCAAAACTTCCTGTGCCTTATGTCGGTCATGTGACCAAAAAAATGCGCCCATTTCTGTGGTCCATTTTCACAGGAATATCAGTAATAAATAACTGCTTCCCGTCCAGATGCGGAAATTTTCAGCTTCGTGAAGAAAATTGCCAACGCCAGAGTGTGGGCAGAGACTGATGATAGTGGTCAATTGGCACTTGATATATAGACCTAGTACTTCCAAATAGAAATACTATATATATATATATTTTCAATTTTCTCTTCCTGTTATACCAATGCTTTAGGGAACTTAAAAAATAGTGTGTTGTGCTCTGCTAGATTGGGATCGTAATAACAGAAAACAGCCTATTCATTTCTCTGATAATCACCAAACTTAATTATCTTCATTGTTTTAATAGCGTCTCAGAATTCTCTATTTATAAAATATCTTGCTGGGAGTGTTCATTAAATATTAAAATCTAATCTGCGCTAAATTTGAATTTTTATGAAGCTTATCAAATTTTTGACCAAATTATATTGGATGATAAGTTTCCGGTTACAGATTCTCATCAAAGTATTTACACATAAAGTTTGGGGCTATTGAAGAATGACAATTATATGCCATTGACATTTAAAATGATTTTTTGTTTGACTCGCTATATTATACTCTGTTTACATCTACACCTACATACTATAGCGCTTCACTGCCTATTCAATAGCATGCACTTCAAACATCCATGTGCAGGCAATATGACCGATTAATTAAACAAGGACCTTTTTGGTTGTCAAGTGAATATTTTCCCTCCTTTGAAAACGTATCCATGTATAGGTGCCATGATTTATAGTACGTCAACTGTTTCTTTTCTCAGCTTATTTTCAGTGCAACTCATCTTGAATTATTTACTAGAAGAAATTATTTTCCCAAATGTTAGCATAATATTTCTTCAGAAAGTGAAATGCGCTGCTTCAAATTCAAATTGTGAATTTCCCAAATGAGATGACCAGAAAAGCATGTCTGGAAATGTATTTCTTGAAACCCAATAACTAACCTAATCGTGCACCAATTACGAACTTGATTTGCCGAAGAAAATAAAAGAAGTAATGACTTCACGTGCTTTAGATACAGTACATATTTTGTAATTTGCAGTTTTTTTTAAGTTGCCTCTTTCAATACCATTTTTCATTGGAAGATTTGGCGCAATTCAAGCGAATAGTTGCTGCCAAATGCAGTTCAGTACTTCAGCTAATGTACGTAAATGACTTACTCGCGAATATTTCGCTCCAAAAATATCCCAATAATGACGACAGTCTTGTGAAGTTTTGAAACTGACATCTGAGTAGGGGCCGGTTCAATTATTTGCAAGATCTATTTAAATTTACATACGTATATGAAAACCCTTTATTGTGTCCTATAATAATTATTGAAGCTGTTTGTCATTACCACCATGAAAGACGATAATTAAGCTCAGTCAACCATGTGCAAGCATAATGTTACTAAGACCTCTGGATTTGAATTTCATTCTTTCAAACAAAATGCTGTGGAAATTAAGTGAAGCTGAACGTTAACTGCTATTCATTTATTACTTTTTCAGTTATGATGCAGAAACCTAAAGCTGTTGATAATGATTGGTCTTTAAACACTCAATTTATTACTCGATGCAATAAAGAAATTTGTGAGAATGTGGACTAAATTAATGGTTATCTCCATCTCATTAAACACAGTAATGATATTAAACCATCCTGCGATAACAATTTTGCTACAATTTCTCATTATGAATAAGTTTAAATGTTCAATTCTTAGGTATAAAGATTTTACGAGTTCAGAAATATTGTTTATCTGTACCTGAAAGTATGAATTTACAAAATAATAATATTTAAATTGATGATCTTTAGAAAACTTTATTTTTTCCCCAATATCAGAGCAGGTATTTTTTTCGTTATTCAGGCACCTGGTTTTACAGAGTCCGTGTTCTTCAAAATCCTTTTGCTGCACTTGATGGAAAAGTTATGTATGCTTTGCAGACAAGAGAAATACACACAAGAAATACGTATATTTAAAAGCATGGGACCCAGCGAAATTTATACAATGCGTTTTGCGGAATAATTTCAAGCAAATACTATGCAAATTATTTGGAGTAGGTAAATAATGATGCATCTGAATTTGAGGCAACAGCTGCACTTATCTTTATACACATACATAAAATAAACTACTAATATCCGCCTGTCACTAACAAGAATTTTTTTGTAGGTCAATCAATATATTTTCAATTTTTTTAAGTTCATTTCATAATTGCACACGAGTGAATGAATGGATTACCTGCCCATTTGATGTGACAAATCTCAGATCAAACCTCCAGGGTTAATACCTAATCCTGATATCAGAGTTGCATAGATACCACTTCATTTTAATGCAAAATATAGGACTGAACTGTTTCATTTAATTAATGCAGCCCATATAAAATTTTGTACAGTGGAACCTCGGCTTACGAATTAATTTTGTTGTTAAGGGATCATCCATAAAATACGTTCGCAAAGCTCGCTGAAATTTGTACCCCCCTATTGTAACAAGGTTGTAACAAATCCCCCCCCCCCCCCCCCCCCCCCCCGAGCGACCGTCGGGGAAAGTATAATTGACCCCCCCCCTTTTCCGGTATATATCATTTTGATTACAATTAACATTTTTGGAAATTCTGAATACAAGTTTTTTAAGAGTGTCACAAGCTTTTTTATGCCCTCCTCAAAGAATCCTCCCGCCATATCCTTTTTCCAGTTCCGGACCTCTTGTTTCACCTCCTCATCAATTGAAAATTTTTTCCCACTAATGTGAGTCTTCAGGGAGGTGAAAAGATGAAAGTCTGAAGGCGCCAAGTCAGGAGAATATGCGGGGTGGTTTAAAATGTCCCATCCAAATGCCCCAAAAATTTCAGTAGGTGTTTTTCCTTCCGCAATAAGAAACCTGATGACACCACGCACTTCAGATTTTTCCGGGATGTTTTTCGACGTACTTCACACGAATGGTCACTACAAGGGGACTTTTAGTACTAATGAGGACCACCTGTGCTCGTTGTGATCAGGAGAACCAGGTCTACAAATCAGTGTTGCCAAACTTCGGGTAAAAAAATCACTCAGCACAAGAAGGCAACAGTGGTCTTACTTTGTGGATATGCCTCGTATTTCTGGTGTTAATGGTAATAATAGTCTATGTGGAATAATTACCATTATAAAACTATATTTGAAATGATTTGATATGATTATTTATGGGCGGTTGGAACGCAATGTGTGCATTTCCTTTATTTCCTATGGGAAAAATGGTTTCTGTATACGAGCATTTCGCAACAAATTAAACTCGTAAACTGAGGTTCCACTGCTAAAAGGTTTCATCGTACCTAAAGGAGGTTTTGATAGAATAAATGGAAAAAATGTGTGAGACTTACTCCTGGCTTCTCATCATATTAATATAAATCTAATGAATATTTAGGATTAAAACCAAAATCGATATTATTTTTGACTACACGTTACACGTGTCAGTTAAAAAAATACTACATAGGCTACGTAAGAAACCAATTTGGATACATAGGAAGAGTAATTTCAATTATTTAAACTATACTGTATGTATTACAAGCTGTACCCGGCCAAGCGTTGCTGTGGCTCAACGTGAAGGCTTTGACGAATTTAGAACCTTTGAAAGGTCCTGCACTGGTGGATTAAGAAGACCAAGGAGGGTTGGAAACATTGTAGGGTATGCAGGGCATGAAACAGTCCATGGGAAAGTTGAAAATATACTTACGGAGTTAATTATGCGCTTTGTGATGAAATAACTGCTGCGTTGAATAACCTGATTTTATTCAGTGTTTTGAAAGTTAGGAATGGAATAGGAAAATTGGAACGAAGCATGCGAAATTGGAATGGAAAACATTAATTGGAATGCAACAGGGAATTTGGAACGAAATATCGTTTGCTGCATCCACCAGATGGCGTTATTTTTCTTGGCGATTAAGATTACACCTGTCACAGGTAAGTCAGGTGGGTAATGGGCACCCAATAACACTCAGGGGGTGGTGTGCGCCGCTGTGCCAAAATTTGGTGTAAATCGGTGCAGATAGATAGATCTTTTTATACAGGTATATCGCCTTAAAGCTCTACATTAATTGATAACATAAATCCAAAAGAAACCAACGTCGAGTAAAGATACATTATTGAGTTAGTATATATAAATTAGTCGACATTTATCTATTAGTCTATAAAAGACCATTACAATCAATTCATTTCAGGCAATTATTTCTCCTTTGAAAATCAAGTAACTTTAGATTCCCCATATAAATGCTTGCTACAAAATATACTGAAACACAAACGAGCAACACTCACTCATGCAGCATCTTTCTCTTACAACTCAAATGCAAAATGCATTCATCCAGAGCAGCAATTAGTAATGAGGTTATCTAGAGCATTTTGGAAATTATCATAGAGGAAAATGATGATGGATGGATGAAGGTCGGCCGTGAAAGCCGCCGAGTAATTTGCTCCAAATTTCCAGTCGATTCGATGTGAAAAACCCAGTGAAAAAATCCTTTACTGGGTGCAAGGCTTTGCTTCATTTTGGGCTAATCAGGCGATTTTAGCTTGCGTTGCCGACGAATAAATCTCTTTCCCAACTGTCAACAACCACTAATCCAAAGGATGCTGTGCAACCATGTCACGTGACCAATCTGAGATTTTACCCGATTCAATAGATGGTGTGCTGTCGCATGCATATGCAGTCTGGAAAAATTAATAAACATGTGTGCAAATAGCAAATGAAATTTTATCATTCATTAATATACAGTACAGTATAACATAATATATATAATTTCCTATTCATAATTTTATATTATACAATTATGACCAAAAACTTTTCAATAAGAAATACAAATTTAAAGATAATAGCTATTGCAGTTTCGCACATGTAAGTCTTCTTGTATAGCACTAATGCCTCTAGTTCTGTCAAAAGTATGTGTTTCCTAACAATATGAGGTATTTTGGGTTTCCACATTATTCTAATTTTCCAATTTGCGTAATTCTTGCTATCAGGAAACTCAATAACCCTATTACTCAAAGAGTTCCAAAATGAACATGTACCTTAATTATGGGCTACTGATGTTGGCTTGCTGAAAATTAACATTCAGTAGCCACCTAACTTAATTTAAATGTTCTGCTTATAAGTCTATTTTGGTGATGTACACTTTACTTTTATTTCAAATAATTATTAGTACTGATGCCTTTGCGGTAGCATAATGTAATTTGCATTGGTAAGTAATTGCATTATTATGTATTCAACCAGGTTACAGTTGAATAAATCTGTTATCTTGTGCTATAGGCTAATCAATATTAAAAGGATACTGATCCTCGTTATGCGCTTTTGTCGCTGTGGTCTCTAATGTATCGACAATTTATTGGTTACATTGACACTGATACAAAGCCACATGTTATAATTGGGGTTTTGTCGAATCATGTGTTGCATTTTGGGCCGAATTCATCTTCTACAACTGAATGCACTACTGTATACTATATAATGTCAATAGAAGAGACTTGAATTCTTTTCCTCACAATAAATACTACATTTAAAGGGGTATACCTCTTGTATCTAGCTGTAACTGCGACCACGGTTGCTTTGTGGGAAAGGGGTGGGCATTTATTCAGGAAAGGAAATACAGCTACGTAATTGACAACAATTAGTGTGTTGAGCATTTGGTTGTGCTGATTTTGACTGTGCTGCATGGCTTGAATTTCGCAGTACTACTTGAGATGCGCTCGATTGTTATGTAATTTCCGAACCATTGCTAGGTTAGCCTCGCTCCACTGAAAGCAATGGCTATAGTTCTTCTTCTCTCAGCAACAGATAACACAATATGGCAGCCGCGACGCAATTCATTAAAATCGCATGGTTCATAATCAATCTGAACAATTATTTGGGAAAAATGGCATGTTATTTAACTTAATTTGAACGCCTTCTAGGTGGTAACAAATTCCTCTGATCAGAAATCAATTTTTTATGACATGTTATGGTGTTTACCTCAGATATGACTAACATGAGTACATGAAGTGGTTCCATTGCTGTTCGCTAAATGCGAGCACTTTGCTTGCATGAGTGAGCATTTCAGAAGTAGCACACTGTCTAGTGCTGGTCCTTGTGCTCATCACTCATTCTCCCAGAGTCGGTCCATCAAAGAGATTTGCTTCAGTAAGGTTCGATTAAATCAGAGCTCGAATGCATTCCCACAGTTTGGCGGCAGCCTTGCAATTAGTACTAATAGTTTAACCATCCACTGTTATATCCAATTCGAATACTGAAATTTACGGCACGTGTTTATATCAATTTTCAAGAAATTATTTGGGCATGTGCCTATATCTAATACTGTACTAAAATAGAATTTCTTGTATTTCCAAAATATTTGTGGCTCCAAATGCATTAGTTGTCAAAACCATAGGCTATATGACGTCTGTTTTCGTTTTGGAAGAGATTTGTTTGTTGAACTGCATGAATAATATTGATTTATTAACTCTGTTTATCGGCCCTCTTCCTGGAAACATTTTCAATATGCTGTTGCCGGCTAATTGAATCTGTTCTATGTATAATTATTTAGACAAAGTGCATACGTAGAAATGAAAAATGACTCGGGTCTTGGTAACTGTCACTTTTGATTAATCAGCTCATTGATGTTGATTATTATTTAAAGAATGAGTTGCCATATGCTGCACTTTCTCTTGAAGAGTATGCAACACTTATTTATGCAGAGCTACGTAAACTATATGAATAATGAACAGTTGTATAGCATGGATATTAGTACTATAATATAGCGTAATTTAAGAACGGCCCTAATGGTTGCATTTATACAAGAAGAGCAAAATCAGTTATGTTGTGATTCCTTTAGTGTCATTAGTCTAGGATTATGCATGCGCACACTGGAGAATTATGTCACTATTTCTGGTGTAAAATAGTGTTTATAAGTCTCTATTGAATGTAAGTACACACTTACAGTATCTATGTTAGAAGCTTGATGAGTTGGCATTCAGCAGTTCATTATTCAATTGATTAACCAAGCAGCTGGCATGTTGCTGCAGCTGCAGTTATTTATTAATCAAATGGAAGAAAGAAGCTAAAGGTATGACCATTGTTTTGTAGGTAGCCATTTAATACCTGTCTGTGTATTTTCGAAGAAAATATTGCGCATTTCTCAATATATTTTTAATATGGAATGTATTTCTGCTTGATAATGTTTCAATTATTGAGATATCTTTCCGTGATGACTTGATCACAACGGCATAGACTGGAAATTTATTTTATCCTTCATATGCAGTGTTAGTAAACACTCATTGTACAAAATGGAAAGGACATCATGACATTCATATGGCATAAATTGTATGTTTCAGTGCGCCGTACCGCCCTTTCTATTTTGTACCGATTGGCATAATGTTGAACAAATTGGTAAAGCTATATATCAAATGAATCATATACATTTGTAATGAAGGAATGTGATTTTTGTTCTAAAATCATATTGGTCCATTGTCATATTAAAAAAAATTGAACATTGTCAATGTAAAGATGAACTGACAATGTTTTATAGCACTCAATGAAACTTCCACAACATCCAAAAAAATTTGAAAAAGAAAATATGTCCCATTGGCCGGATAAATTGGGAAAATATTCATGGAGCTATGATTTGTTTTTAGAGAAGTTTTTGAACATCCTAAACCCCTTCTGTGCAGTTGACTCTTCGCATCTTCATGTTCTAAAAGAGGGTGTGGCCTAAATGACTCAGATAGAAGGTCATATTAGGTACAATTTATTTTCTGTAACTATATTTAATAACTCAGATACTGCAACACTTATAACTCTGAAACTTGATTGGACCAGTAATTTCGACATGTCTGCACACGATATTAGAGTGGAGCTGCATTGCAATTTTGCGCCATGCCGCATTGCAAACAGACCTTAGGGGTCATCCCTAAAATACGTTCGTTTTAAGGGAGGGAAGGGGGGGGGCGGGGCGGGAACCGTGGTGACTGTGACAAATGTATGCGATAAATTTAGGGGTAGGGGTCATTCCCATAATGCCATATTTTATCAAAATGTGTTGATATATTATAATTTGGCTTTAAAGTTTTTTTCCCAAAAAGGGGTTCATTCATATCCACAACGTTCACCCTGGTGGGGAGTGTTTGAATTTGTTACAACATATTACAAAGGGGGAGGCGGTAAAGATTTTAGCGATTTCTGCGAACGTATCTTATGGATGGCCCCTTAACTTCTGTGTATTGCCGACAGGGGGCCTAGGCAAACAGCAAATGGGTCAAGACGTCACACAGGGAGGCGTGCACATGGCATTGTGGGAGGGTGGACTTGGGCCCACATCTCTATAAAACTACCTTTGCGTTTCATTCTGTGTTGAGATCTGTAAGCACGGATGATGAAACCTCTTCTCTAGGAATCTCATTCTGATATTCATTTGATTGGATCATTATCGATTTATCACACATCGGCTTCTATTGCTTCCCGTGTAAGTGCTTGCCTTTCTTGTTGCTCAATTATTTGCCAATCAACTTCTCTCCCTGACTTTTGCATTCCCAAGGGATTAACTAAGAGTATGTTAGTGTATAGTCAAACCTCTTTAATGGATAACTAATTTATTTAACAGTACTTATTGATGTATATACAAAGGCACTATTTTTGCCTTCGGAGTTTATGAAATTCAGAAGTTTTTCTCTTACCTTAAACTTCTTTTGCTTGTCTCTAGTCTCATGAGTAACTTGAGTATTTTTGCTTACTTCTCAATATACTGGATAAACTCCATTAGAATGAGATTTAATAATATCTAATATATGTATCAAAATTGAGACTCCAGTTTGCAAGAGTTTCTTGTCATTTTAAATTATAAATTATGACTTTGATCATGTGCAACTTGAACAACATGAGTTAGTGCCACTATAAATGAACTAAAATATCTAGTACAAATTGACACTCAAAAGAAAAAATCAGTATTTGGTAGTTTTAGGTCTGCCATTGATTATTCGATTATAATACAGTCGAACCCGCATAAGTGCACATCGACCCAGCATCGAAAATTGTGCAGTTATCCGGGTTGTGCACTTCAGCGAACTTTTCCTCAACAAAATTATGTACCAACTTCATAATGAGCAGCATATCTTGCAAGTGAATTGCACCTCAGTACTTTTGTAGCTGTGAAATGCTAATGACCCAGGGAAAGGTCCTAATTCCAAAACTGGAACACACGATATTGGTTTCAGAATACTGCGAAGAGACATATAACTTCACTCTCGCCTATCACAACGTAAAATACAATCCAGACATATGCTTGCTGCAAAGGGAGGAGCTGGCTTATAACATGCAAAGTCCTTTGGTACATATACTGAGTGGCCAAAAAATTATGACCC
>WWPM01023429.1:0-20926 GCA_023279145.1 Glomeris maerens
CCCCCCAGTCCCTATTTGCACCCCATGCAAAACGCTCCGGGAAGAAATAACGCCCCCTCCCTAATAACGCCCCATGGGGGATTAATTGAGCCGCAGTGTTGAAATTTTAATGTATCCGTTTTGGAGGGAAAATTCTCGATTGCCCTTTGTCTTTGTGATGAGTCACCAATTAGCGGCACATTCACTGTTCAGGTAGGACCATATATGGGCATGACCTTTCATTCCCTCACAATTTCTGAGAGCTAGCGATGAATACCACGAAAAAGCAAAAATCTTTGGCCACTCATTTGAACTTTAAAGTGATCGAGTTTGCCAAAGCAAAAACAATTTCCGAAGCAGCGAGGGAGTTCAAAATTGTTCAGAAATGTGTTCGTAACTGGATAAAAAAGGAGACTTCAATCGGTATGATTTTAGAAAAGTTCAATTTACTTTTAAATGAAACTTGAATCCTGTAAATAATAATCCTAAATTGGAAAAAATATTGAGCAGTGGACCTTAATGAAGAATTGGCTTTCTAATTAATGGTGACGTTGAATAGTGGCTCTAATTTTATGTCAAAAATATAATAAAGTGTTAATAAAATTAAGGAAAATGAAATAATGCCCCATCTCTAATAACACCCCAATCTCTAATAGCACCCCATGGCAAAAGTCTGAGATTTGAATAACGCCCCCGGGGTATTAAATGAGAATTTACGGTAGTTGTAAAACGACTGCAAGCCACTCCCAGTCTTGCAAAGACACGCCCTCTTTTTCTTAGAATATAACAGTTTCAGTCGCCAACTTGGTTATTTATGTTGAATTTAATGATGATCTCACAAAGTTTTCTGATGTACAGTCGTTTATCAAAAGTCGTGAGACTAGTTTTTAATTTTTTGGGCATGTTCCGGTTAACCGATTTGGGCCAAATTTTTACAGCATGACCACTGACATGCCACCGATGTTATCCATTTGGTATAGTAAAAAAAATTAATAGGCCAAATAGCTATGTGGATTTATAGATTCGACCACACACAACTCAAATGAGTTGTCAAAATAATTTTAGCTAGTTCGGTTTTTTCGCGCATTGATATTTGGCACGCGGTAAGCAGGAGCGCCGTCGTTGCCATAGGCCCTTTGGTATCTTCTTGAGGTGATACGAGGTATAGATGACAAGTGTAAAATATGCGTGCATTGTGCTCATCCTCCCCTGCAGCAAGCACATCATACAAAATGTGAGTGACGTCATGCACTCAGAAATTCCTCATCTTTGCTTTAAAACAATTAAAGTAAAAAAAATCCGAAGGAAGTCATGGCTTTATATTTGGGGTCGTTCAACAATGACGTCATCAAAAAATTGCCCTCGAATGACCGACCTACCTCCCCCGTCATCATTTGTCATTTTTTGCTTACCCACCTACCTACCTCCCTGATATTTCGTCATTTATTTAAAAAAAAACTCCAAAGCTAAAATCAAATAATTGGAAAGAAACCAATTGTTCACTGGAATACTAAAATGAAGACAATGCTAGCTCGGTTGGTCCCCACTATGGCGCCAAGCTATTTTTAAAATGATGAATAAAATTCAAACAATCCCGCGAGCTAAAAGCTCCGTAGGATGTGGCGATAGTGTTGCCAATTGCAGTGTTGCACTTTTTATCTGCAGGTTAATAATAAATGATAGACACCGAAAAATTTTGCCTTGTTCTTATTTCATTCCATGTTAAATATTATGACGTCACCTACTGACAAACCACGTACCCACTTCAAACATTTTTTGTCACTTTCATCTGACCGACCCACCTACCTACTTCGGTGACGTCATTGTTGAACGACCCCTTTTGTAATGGTTGTTCTGTTTAATTTTCATGACCTTAGCAAACCTTTTCAGATCACCTTTATTAATTGCTTTGGTCGTTATTTTTCAGGCTGTAAGCCCACGTGTGAGTAGCTCACAGCCCACAGCCCTCAGCTTTCTGGGTAGTGACTCTTCGGATAATACGGACATTCAAGAGGACACTCCAGATTCCACTGGGGTCAGCAGTTCATCTTGCATGCCACCGCCAAAGCCTCCAGGCCCACTGCTAACATTAACCCCTGAACGCAAAAATCAAACATCATCTTCATCCCCATCTCCTTCCCCAGGCAAGTGGGAGCCAATGCGTCCAGCCAACCAAGTCCGCAGCGTTATGCTGAATGGAGTGCCAATAGTTGCCCTGGTCATAGATTGCAAAGAACGCCTTTGCCTTGCCCAGATTTCCAACACACTCCTCAAGGATTTCAGTTACAATGAGATACACAACCGTAGAGTGGCTCTGGGCATCACCTGCGTCCAGTGCACTCCCGTGCAGTTAGAAATACTGCGAAGAGCAGGAGCTATGCCTGTTTCGTCGAGAAGATGCGGAATGATTACTAAGAGGGAAGCCGAACGCCTATGCAAGAGTTTCCTGACGGAAAATGCACCCCCTAAACTGCCCGAGAATTTTGCTTTCGACGTAAGACACGAATGCGCATGGGGTTGTCGCGGAAGTTTCGTACCTTCGAGATACAACTCCTCCCGGGCGAAATGCATCAAGTGCACCTATTGCAACTTATTCTTCAGCCCCAACAAGTTCATATTCCACTCGCACAGGCTACCAGAGTCGAAGTATGTCCAACCGGATGCGGCCAACTTCAATTCATGGCGACGCCACCTGAAACTGTATGGGGAACCGCCTGATGAGTTCACACACGCATGGGAAGACGTGAAAGCCATGTTCAACGGTGGAAGTCGCAAAAGAGTTATGGCTGCTTCTGTTAGCAGGTATAACCATGTGCCCCATATTCCAACAAACACATTCCACCAAATACGGTCTGCGACAAAATGGTCTTATTCAAATACGTACTATTCATCTCATTAAAATCAATAGAAAATGTTGAAAGTTCAAACAGTACAAGGCCTACCGCATCTCTGCAAATAATTTCCCGGGTAAATTATTATTTAGAACGTGTCTTGGAGGGGAACTAATCGAGGGTGAGAAATTATTTAAATGGGGAGAAATTAAGTTTTCAGTGTGCCAAAGCCGAAGTTCAATAAAAAATGTATGCAAATTTCGAAGATTTTTCTAATCTTTTTCATCACAGAATTCAATTTTTAAAATGAGAACTTTCTGCCAAATGCAGCTCAAGCTCCTGTGCTCTTCCAAATTTCCCTGGTGGTAGGGAAACTATTCGAGGGATAAATTATTATACAGTATTTTAAGTGGACCTGGAGGGGGAGACTAAACAAGGGAGGAAACTAAACGAGAGGGGAGACTATTTGCGCAAATACTGTATGTTAAATGACAATAATGAAACTAATACATACTGCCTAAAATTTAAGAAGTTTTGACTTGATGAGTGCCCCGTGTGTGGGCCGAAACACGTGTCGCATCTTAAAATTACAACGGTGTGAACCATATATGGGTAATGGAGAACAACAATTCCACATACTGCCTTGTTTGTTTTGAGATTTTGATGAACAAAGTATGAAAATCCAACACTAGCTGAACCAATTCAAGGGCAATTCATATGTTTCCAACTAGTGGAGTATTAACGGGTGTTTTATATTATCTTATTCTTACTAAAATAGATTTTTGACTTTGTAATTTAACAGGTACCAGATGCTCAAGAGACCCCGGGTGCCAGATCAATCCGCAGCACCACGAGCTACGGGACATGCTACACCTCAAAATGCCCAACCTGTGCCAGTATCAGCTGCTGGTCGCACAACGAGCTCACCAGGCATTGTAACTGGTAAACCTGGACATGCACCAGGTTATCTACCAATGGTTTCCTACCAACCCCCGAAGCATTTTCAGCTTCCTGGCTCACCATCTACCACAACATCCCCTTACCTTGGTCGTTCTCAAAACCCTACATCTCAGTCCCAGATTGCTCCTCACATTCACCCGCAGTCCAGTCACCCGGCACCGAATTTGGGACAACCACCATCAGCAATAATGCAGCAGCCAGCATTCTCAGCAAGCTTATCATCAGAACGGCCTCAAGCTACAGACAGAGGGTTAGCAGATTATGTCTGGGCAGCAGGTGTTGGAATGGGGAAGCATCCCAGCACTATGCCAACAGCAGCTTCTGCATATGGTTTCTTCTGGGCAAGGGGTCCTGCTTTAGGAGGTTCAGGGCCTTTGCCAGTAGCTGGGGAACACCTTCACACAGAATGCCAATCATCTTCATTGACATGCTCAGATTTTGGACTGAGTCTTGGTTTCCGTTTGAGTTCTGCTGAAGAAGGTATCGAACCACAAGCGATTGGGAGTGGTGACAAAATGGCTGTTGAGTGGCCTTCAAGACCTCGTTCTGAATCAGACAGTGACATTGATGAGTGTTCCTCGCAGGGGCCTGTGAAAGCCTATCCAGCACCTGATACACTCGGATCTCCTTGCAAAGATGGTGGTAGACATTCTGACAGATACTTCTCAGCCTTCAAACCAGTTTTTCGTTCAGAGGTTGCCGCTAGGCAACAGCAGCAGGCACCACCACCAACCAGACATGCCATTGAGACTTTATTAAGACCAAGTCCGGAACGCAAGAGTGTCAAAGAAAGGCATCAAGATGAAGAAGAAAGGCCACCTACTCCAGCCCCAGCAGAATCTTCAATTATGGTGCTACATCCAGATTTGCCAAAACATCATGGGTTAGGTGAAGAGGAAGAGGAGGATGAAGAGCATGATATTGGAGACATGGAGCATGTTGATGTAGAAATGACAGACGATGAAGAGAGGTGTAATGACTTGGTGGTCGCTGAACAAAGTGTTGAATCTGAGTGCATTGGGGGGCAGGCTGAAAGCGATATAGCTGCGGTACCAGGTTCAACAACATCAGAAACAACTACATTGCCTACTTCTTCAGATGAGGTAATTCTAAACTCAAATTCTCTGCAATTTCGCCACTATTACTTGTCTGTTGTAGCGTATACTTGATTGTAGTGCATGTGTGGTTGAAAAATGGACGGTATACACGAGATGTGTGTACA
Source organism: Glomeris maerens (assembly GCA_023279145.1). Classification (NCBI taxonomy): domain Eukaryota; kingdom Metazoa; phylum Arthropoda; class Diplopoda; order Glomerida; family Glomeridae; genus Glomeris; species Glomeris maerens. The sequence continues at coordinate 4,993 of WWPM01023429.1, forward strand.
CATTGTACCCCATTTCCAAAATTGTTAGTCAAACTTGCAAACTAATTGTTCCCAGTCTTTTCCTTGCACTTAAAACTCATTGATCATTCAAATGTAAATGAATAGTTATAGCCCAATCTGTTCACATTTTAATAGTTGCAGTATTTAATAAGTTGTCAGTGAATACATATTCTTCAATTCCCAGTTTGTAACTTGAAAAATTGTCTTCAGTGTAATTTTCAGGGAACCTTAGAAAAGCTTGTCAGTTCACCTTTAAAAAAATAGTCTGCGACATTTGATTGCGTTTATACGGTATATGCCTATTAAAATCTGAAGTTGACTATGAATTATAACTGACTCTTTGCATATTAAACGGTTTGAAAGGGATTCATGAATCAGTACCTGTGTTTATCAGTTGCTAACAAACTTTATGTATGTATTGACCCAAAGTGTTGACTTCAGACAATGATCGGCGAACTGGGGGAAGCATCTATAGAGGGTGTTTCAAAATTCGAGGGCCAAACTGACAGGGCATATTCCCTGCATAAAAAGAAGACATAATGTTCCTATAAACCCATATCCGGAAATGCTTAGTTTTGTCAGTAGCAACAGAAATGTGACCTAAGCCAGTGGTCACTGGACAACGTTTTATGCAAACCACACAAAGCGAACTGCTGTCTAGCCTCAAAAGGTGAGAGTGGACAACCTGAAAATGACATTTGTTAGTGTTGTGGTCGCCGATGTAGTATTTCCCCACTACAATGGGTGATTGTAGACCTGTGGTTGGACCAGGAATTGGACGTGCAATGGAACAAACAGATCAACATTTGTGCCGGTATCAACGTGCTTTATTGACTCAAACAACATTCTCTAAATAGCGGCCGCCAACATCAATGCATGCCTCGACACCGGGCAAGCACGGAACGCCAGATCTCTGCAAAGTCCCCTGGAATTTCCCGGATAGATTCTGCAGCCACAGCAATTCGAGCCGCGAGGTCTTCTACCGTGGTGATGGGGGTATCGTACACTAGGTCTTTCATCGCTCCCCAGGAAAAGAAATTGAGGCATGTGAGATCAGGTGACCGGGGGTGGCCAGGATACGGGTCTACCCCAGAAACTATCAGGGCAATGCCAGGGGTCTTTGCAGAGACCCGGCGTTCCATGCTTGCCCAGTGTCGGGTATGCATTGATGTTGGCGGCCGCCATTTCGAGAATATTGTTTGAGTCAATAAAGAACATTGATACCGGCATGGATGATGGTCTGTTTGTTCCATTGCACGTCCCATTCCTGGTCCAACCACAGGTCTACAATCACCCATTGTAGTGGGGAAATACTACATTGGCGACCACAACACTAACAAATGTCATTTTCAGGTTGTCCACTCTCACCTTTTGAGGCTAGACAGCAGTTCGCTTTGTGTGGTTTGCATAAAACGTTGTCCAGTGACCACCGCCTGAAGGTCACGGTGCTTCAAAGTACGATTCGCACAACAATATCGGGTGGTTTTCCACGTTGGGGAACATTCATTACTTAGGTCACATTTCTGTTGCCACTGACAAAACTAAGCATTTCGGGATATGGGTTTATAGGAACTTTATGTCTTCTTTTTATGCAGGGAATATGCCCTGTCAGTTTGGCCCTCGAATTTTGAAACACCCTGTATGTAGATAGATATCTATGATTAGATATTTGCATTAATTGAGCAAACGCGCACTACATTGTCAGTCTGTCAATTGCGAGGAGGGCACATTCTATATCGATTACATGTATATACCTATCAATATGTTGATATTTCAAAATTGCATTTCCAGCACCAATAATTGTGATTTAGAATTTATATGGTCGTGTTTGCACAGCCTTAAGGTATTGTGGTGTCTGAGAATTTGTGGACCCCGTTTTATATATTTACTGCTCAATGAGTAGGTAATAACACTGATAACTGATTAATTATAACGAATGCTGCGTTGCAGATGTTTCCACTAAAATCTTGACATGAGCATCAATAACTGATTTCAATGTAAAATAACCCTACTGATTAGCCGCACCCACTTTGCTTATCATTAACGAAGTAGACTCACTATTATTTGGCGAGATTTCATTACAAATTTCAAGATAGCCCAATTTTAATGCACAGACAAATTCGCTGACAAATTGCAAAACAAGTGCGGTAAAGTGTTTGGCTTTCAGGTAGCAAACATAATTATACTGTGAAAGGTGAAACGTGCCGTTGTTTCAATTAACTGCTGGCACTTAAATATATGCGCCATAATTACTGCACGGCAGCCATTTGCTAAACGGGTGTGCTATGCTTGCTCTCAGCCTCTCACTGTCTTATTATGACACGTGACACTGGGACTTTGCCGATTGGTGCAAACAAATTACGCAGATTAGCTTGGCCAGATTGTAGAGCCACACCCAACCGCAAATTGCCAAAACTGTCACTGTCACCAATTCGCCAATTACAATCAACTTGACTCGAACAAAAGCTCAGGACATGCAAACATGTAGACATCTTATATAATCGGCCGTGTAGGGACCTGGAAATGGGACTATACATAGATGAAGCACAATAATTTTGACTTAATAATGAGAAAATAATACTAGGCTATCAACTTTTCTAAAACTGATTCATGAAGATGGAGAAAAAAGTTTGTTCATAATTACTAAACAATAATATCGTATATTATTCGAGAATATTTAGGAATTTTTGTTGAATATTTTTTACTTTGTTTAATATTAAACGTAATATTTTAATTCTTTCAGTAATATTAATTTCCTGGAAGCAGCATTCAACATTTTTGTTTACGTATTTTACTATGTGATTCCTTCACGATGCTGACACTGTTTTTGCTGATTTCAGCAAAAGTTAGAATGGCAATTATAGCAGTTTTCACATAAAAAAAATGTCTGTTGTGAAATATTTCCATTGAATTTGAGTAATTATTATTGACGATTTCAACAAAATTCTGGAACCTGATGTGCAAATGAAGGGCCTTGCAAATTTTTTATAAATTTCAAATGAAATATAATTAAAAGCCAGGTTAAGATTCCCAAATGATGACCCTTGTATTAATAAAATTTTTCATCACCACATATCTAAGATAGTTATTTGCGTTATTTTAATTTGAAAAATGTAAACCTTAGCAATAATTGGAAAACAGTTCACAACAAAGAAAATTCTATTTCTGATTATTATTATATCATATTGGAAATGTTTAAGAATACTTACATCCTTTCAATATTAATAATTACTACTCCCCTATTACAGTACTTATTAATTTCAAAATTACACAATATATATTGGTGCACATGTAATTTTGACAATCGATATTCTGTTACTTTTTCCAGCCTCGAGATCTTCGATGCAAAAGACGGTCTTCTTTGGACAGTGCAGGTAAGCAGAATCTAAGTGAGCTCTATATGTAGGCTTAATACTCGCATAATTTGCAAACAAAAACCATATGGCAATTATATTTCTCTCTGCTTCATTGAATTTGCTGCGGATTTGGTCGGGAAAAATCTCATGTGCACGCCCACAGCAATTTCACTTTATCCTCATGGATTAGCTCCGTGTATCAAGTAATAAAAAGTAGTATTCATTTTTGGAAATTATCTCACATCATGTAACCAGCATTTTCTAATTCAAATTACAAAAAATAGCCGTTTCAGCATAAGCTGTATGGCAACAGAATAATTTTTAAGCTGCACATTAAAGTTTAAAATAGGGAATTTATGAGCCCAATAACTTTCAGAATACGTATTTAATTACTTAGATCTTTCACATCAGACAAACTGATTCGTTTTTAATTTCCACACTGATTCTTTAAATGTGTACATACCATATATGTATTTATAAACTTAACTCAAAAATGTTCACAACTTTTAAGAACAAGTACAATTTGCATTTTATCTCAATTATGATATGTACTATTGTCAAACACTGCTGAATAAGTGCCATACATATTAGGTTCTGTATATAGTATTTTCCAAGATGCATCATGCAAAATGCGTAATATAAAAATGATTTGTACGAGGCATGTCCACAAAGTAGGAGTACTGTTGCCTTCTTGTGCTGGGGGATTTTTTTACCCGAAATTTGGCAACACTGATCTATAGGCTTGGTTCTCCTGATCACAACGAGCACAAGTGGTCCTTATTAGTATTAAAAGTCCCCTTGTAGTGACCATTCGTGTGAAGTATGTCGAAAAAAAATCCCGCCAAATGTGTGGTACGTGTCATCAGGTTCCTTATTGCAAAATCACCTACTGAAATTATTGGGACATTTAGATGGGATATTTTGAACCACCCCGCATATTCTCCTGACTTGGGGGCCTTCAGACATTCATCTTTTCACCTCCCTGAAGACTCACATTAGTGGGAAAAAATTTTTGAAGCTGACAAGGAGGCGAGAAAGAGGCCCTGAACTGGAAAAAGGCGATGGCGGGAGAATTCTTTGCGGAGAGCATAAAAAAGCTTGTGACACGTCTCAAACCCTGCATAGAACGGAATGACAACTATGCGGAAAAATAGCTTACATATATACCAACAAAATCCGGTAATTGTATTTTGAAGAAATTGTCTCTTAAAAAAATATAAAAATCGAGTACTCTTACTTTATGGACATGCCTCGTATATACTATGCCTATTTAGTACATTTAGAACATTTCATTCTTTTCTGCTGAACATGATAAAATCTCGTGTATAAAGTTTGACTAACTGATAATTAGCCTTCTCTAAGTGTGAGGAACACCATGCAGTAGTAAAAAAAGACAACAAATAACAATTGTTCCTGGAATGATTCAATTATTTCTTTCAAGTGACTGTCACACTTGCTTCAAAACACTGTTTGTACTTGTGTGTATATATATATATATGTCTATTGGCAATTTCGATTAACTTTTTTCCCCTTTTTTTCATTTTCTTGCCTGTACATGCAGTATGGCATGAACCAGATGATGAGGGAAAAGCCAACCTTTAGTCACTGTCGGTCGTAAAAATACCCTCCACCCAAAAAATAACTTTATTCCTGCTCTTTTTTAAGAAGAAAGGGGAAAAATCAGAGAGAATCCAGCAAACACATGAAGGATGACATTAAATTGTCGCCGGAGTTATAGCTCATGATTCGGCGAAAAACTCACTAGACTAGAACAAATAATACCAGGAATACTATATACTATATATGTATCCATCCGCCGTGTATGTAGGCTACTATTTGGCAACTACAACAACGACAATCACATCTCATCCCATTTCTTTTTATATACACACAAAACTACCTACAGATAAAAAAATATTTCCCAACAAACTATATATTATGTAGCCTTTAAAAACACTAAATAAAAACTATATGTAAACGGATTAATAGCATCATTTGTTGTACTGTATATATTGTGTTGCTAAGTTAGAAATGTACTAGTATATACTTTATATTAACCTGAAGACATTCTCAACTAAGAAAAATGTTGTTTTGTCGCTGTGCGCAGATTCCCCATAGAATACTTAGGCCCCATATAGTTAATTAATAGATTCCCGTCCGGAAATCGAGAAAAATGGATGCGCGCGCGCGGTTTTTATTTTTATTTTTTATTCTAAATTGCAATTAATTTGAACGCGAAGTGGTGCTGAAACCTCGTCACGAAGCCCTAGCCCCGATCATCATCACGAAATCTCCAATAGTTTTGCCTATAAAACGACTGACTCGCGTTTTTGTGTGTTGATGCGAGCACAAGGTAGAGTTAATTGTTGCTTTCTCAGTCGTATTTTCATGAATAAAAATTTTATTTTGCTTGAAAAAAACCGGTGCGCGCGGGGACGGGAATCTATTAATTAACTATATGGGGCCTTAAGTGAAACATTTTGAATTGCCAAACCCATTAGGAAAGCGCCTTACTATATGGCAAATATCAATAATAGTACGTAAGCCTACATTTCATATATAAATGTACATATTCGTAAATTACGACAATATTTCATATCGATTTCATACCATCGAATTCAATAGGAGAGTGGATGTAGATTTTCACGTGAAAACGATACAAAAATATTATGAAACTACTGAACTGCTTTTTGGGAAATATTCCTAATTGTATTGTTATAGATATAGTGTTGTATTCATATTTATCAAGTTGAATTATAAAATTACAAGCTTGTTTCAAAGCTATGAATTCTCATAGATGATGTGCTAGTTAATATTACTGCATATTTATAGGCACTATAGGTTAAACGAAATGTTTAGAAAAGCTTCATTTTGTCAAAGTTCTTTGTTTTTTCCACAATTGAAACTGTATCATTTGACGCAAAGCATTTTGACCACAAAATTATATACACAAATTATATACAAGGATAGCGCACTCGAACGGGAGGCGAGGTTGGTTTTCCAACTTCAGTCACGTGACCTCGCCTATGCCGTAATGCAATGAAATCGGCGGACTACAATTGAATTTTGTACGAGTACATGCAGTCTATAAACGGCAAATCTTCTTTATTTTCCTACAATTTCTACAGCCCCAAGAGCAAGGAAATATAATACTTGTTCTTATATTTTGGAGAAATTCAAGAATGTTTTTAAATGAAGACCCATTCTAGTTGCAACAAGGCCTCGAGGCAGCATCCACGAATTTAAAATCCACCAATTCTTCAGTTAAAATAAGATCTAAATGTTAAATACAGTATTACATTGGATTCAGTAAACATAACTGCACTATTACTTTCAAAATCAAAGTCGTCTTAGAAATGGAAGCTGCCGTCAGACAACCTGCAGGTCGCCATTTTGACTGCAAAACCACATGAGTCATATGATCCGTGCAACTATACCATGCAGCCGTAGGCTGGAGTGCGCTATCCATTTACAATTACATAAGTATGATATAATCCGTGATCTAGCCGTCCACCACAATATTTTGTGCCTCTATGCCATACAGGGTGGTGCGAAATGATTGACCCCCTCCGTTTATATACTTCCCAAAAGGATGTAGGAAAACTAAATATACCATCTTGTAGATAATTCAATTCTGCATAAGGCCGTCAAATTTCAAGGTTGTCAAATTTGGCAATGCAACGCTTCAGCTGCAGGACACGAGAATCGTTGACTGAAAGTAAGTTAACCTAAAAAGTATTAAACAAAAACAAAATCGCAATTTTAGCAAATTTTCAGCTGTCAAAAAGAAGTTTCGAGTTTGCTTCTTTGTCAATAAAGTGTGAATGGAAAGGAATTTTGCAATGAATTTTTACAGTCCTACACAGAATTGAATTCTCTACAAGGTGGTATATTCAGTTTTTCTGTATCTTTTAGAGAAGTGTATTAGAGGAGGGGGTCAAATATTTCGCACCACCCTGTAGAACTAGTGTAATTGGGCCCTGTACTTGACGTATCTGTATTATTTTTGTTCATTTTGGAGTAAAAAACCATACAGACGCATTGGATTTTTAGTTGGTAGCATTGTAGGTTTAAAGTTTTCAATGGCTTTTCTGGTTAAACCAATCCAAATTTCGATTTACAATTTCAAAATCTTAAGATAGGCCTAAGTGGGGTAAGATGTCAAAACGGGTACCAGATGACAAACTACAGTAGGACCTCGATATAGCGTTGCGGTCAAATGCAAGATTTTTCAACATTATAAGCGGGATTTGTTAAATGCGGACTTTTTTTGTTGGCATGCTGAAAATCTGTTAAATTGGATTTGTATGTTTATTCGGAATAACGTTGAAAGCTGGAGACGCTATAAGCGGGTCCTACTGTACTTATTTCTTCGAAATCATAGATAGAAATATCAGCCCAAGCAATTATCAAGACTCTAGTATTGGGTCATAAAGCCCACTACAAGTAATATAATAGTTAAGATAATTTTGTGAGTAGCGGCGACTCGTATGTTTGTAAATATTGGAGTTCACAGCAAAAGGAATTACCCGACTACGATAAGTTATTCTTTATCCTCTATAAACTGTTCTCGAAATACAACTCATAACATTAAAAGTATGTGTAGTATAGTTTATTTACGAAAAGCTTGGATGCTGAAAAAAAGAAGTGGAAATCGTAAATGGCGATGTGGTGTAAGATGACGAGGAGTTTGTCATCCTACCCGACAGGTACAGTATTTGTGCGCAAATCTTCAGGTGCAAATCTTAGGCACATACTCAATGTTCCGGGATGGTGATGAAGTGAAAGGCAGACCATTGACATGCGATTTTTATATGTTATACAGGGTGTTTCTTTTAAGACGCAACAATGGGCAACGAGATTTGCCCAGTTTGCAGTTTTCCCAACATGGCACCACTGCGTTTCTATTGATGAATTACATTACCGCATAATTGCCGAATGTCGCCAAATTACACCTGACACTCTTACAAATGTCCGAGCAGCTTTTGCAGGCCGGCTGTACCACTGTTTGACGAATAACGGCGGTCACTTTGAACACGAACTACTTAGTATAACATTGGGATTCATTTAGGCTACAGAAATTTCTCTCCATGTTGTTTCATCCCAAGAAAACAGTGTTCATCACTTCCGCTCGCGAGATGAAGGCCACTCGCATATGACATTATTACGTGGGCAATAAAATCCGTAATATCCCCCCCCCCCCCATTTCTCGCTATACAGTAATTTGTTCGATTGCGCGTGCAGGGCCATGTTGGGAAAACTGCAAACTGGACAAATCTCGTTGTCCATTGTTGCGTCATAAAAGAAACACCATGTATGTATATCTATGAACTTTATTACATATGGGTGTTATATTTAATTCTTAATTTTTTTGTTTCTTTATGGGTAATATCATTACATTTTTAGCGTTATCTGTGCCTTTTTCACTAAATATCTAAGTCGACCTTTCCCCCGTCATTGGGCCACGTCACATAATTTTCCCCTTCTCCATTCACCCCTAAACTTATAGGGAATAGCCACATCACCGCCCCCTTGTCTTATTTCCGGTTCCTTCTTCAAGAAAGCCAAGGATACAAAGTGCTCACCAATCCTAGCGCACCACATTAGCTTTTGGAATTGTTAACGCCCAATTTGATGCAACATGAGGGTTAATGTAACTATTGGAGGCGAACATACAATTTCCTTATTGTGTTTGGAAAATATTTTGCAACCTTCCAAGAGAGACGAAATCGCTTCAATTTTTTCCCACGTGTTTTTAAGCTTTCTTTGGTGTCCGTCACAACAGCAAAGGGTTCCACGCAGTGGCGCCATCTAGCCAAGATTCGAATACAAACAAAAACTAAAAATTAGAAAATAAAAATAAAAATACAACACAATAAAATAAAAATTTTAATAAGACCACGTTTTACAATATCTGAAACTGGAAAGCATTCAATATTTTTAAAAAAAATCATATTTACATGCAATGCGAATTCAAAAAAAAAAAACTTGTATTCTGTTTTGATCGGTATGTGTTGCGGGTGATGACTGTATTTACTGAAGAGCTCGAGTAATATTCCTCTATCTTTAATACGCTGGCTGAGCACTTTGATCTTTTGTTTTAAATCATGCATTTAACCTAATAATTTTGGTAAATAAATCAAAATTTGAAGAATTTCTTGTTATGGCTAAGGCCCCATATAATTAATTAATAGATTACCGTTCCCGTGCGCACCGGTTTTTTCAAGCAAAAAAATTTTTTATTCATTAAAATACGACTGAAAAAGCAACAACTCTACCCTATGTCCACATCAACGGGTCCACGACACAGCGCCGATAGCAAAATTTCGATTGAAGTATAATATATTCGATAATTTATGTGCTCGCAGCAATCGGTTTATCAAAATTTGTTGAAATTTTATTCGTACGAACGAACAACAGCAAAAACTAATGTCGGCGGCGCGTTTGCCGGCGGCGTATTTTTATAGCGGCACTTTTGAATTCGGCGCGTTTGTCGGTCGGCGCGTCTGCCGGGCGGCGCGTTTTACCGAGGCGCGATGTCGCGCGGCTCGTTGACCGCGGCGCTTTTGTTATCGGCGCTGTGTCGTGATACCCACATCAACACACAAAAACATGAGTCAGATCGTTTCATAGGCAAAACTGTTGGAGATTTCGTGATGATGATCAGGGCTAGGGCTTCATGACGAGGTTTCAGCGCCACTTCACGTTCAAATTAATTGCGATTTAGAATAAAAATAAAAATAAAAACCGCACGCGCCCATGCATTTTCGTCGACTTCCGGATGGGAATCTATTAATTTATTATATGGGACCTAATCAATAATAATTAAACCGCTTGAAATACAGGAAAACCCTATAGAACCAAAGTTATTCAGTACGATATTGCAGATCACCTAGTTCGGCTTGAATTTAAAGATAGACCCTCATTCGCTCGCAATTAATGAAATTACAGTTTCAAATTTATTTCAAAAAATGCCCAATGAAGGCCTATCTTAAAATTCGGTCCTAACTATGTGATCTGACTATAATAGGATTAACCATACTACAAAAATTCTTCAAATTTCAATTTATTTAAATAATTCATAAAAGTTCTTCGGCTAAATGCCTCATGCAAAACCAAAAGCCAAAGTTAGCTTGGTCTAGCCAGTTAATTTTTATTATATTTGCGGCAGCCAGTGTCTTAAAGACGGAGAAGTACGAGTAACTCGACCTCTTTATAGTAAGTATAATCGCCAACCACCGCAAATAGCGAGCAAATTGGAATAAACGTTTTTTTTAATCCGTGTTGCATGTCATTTACTAATGACATTTTAAAAATACCATTGGATGCTTTGAATTGACTAGGGGCAGTTTCTGCAATTCTGGTGAAATTTTCCGCAAAATAATGTTGCGCGACCTATCTACGAATTTTCTTTTATGTATACGGGATTGAATGTTTTTAATCGTTTAAATTGCGGTGAAAGTGTTATGCGGTGAATTTAATATGCGGTGAAGTTTACTGCGGTGAATTGACCGCGGTGAAACTGTCCGTGGTGAACTTCTGTGGTGAAATGACGCGACACCACAAAGAGCATCTTAATCTTTAAAGAATAAGGATAAATTTGCATCAACGGCAATAAAAATTCTGAAAATTGATATTGTTATTTAGCAATTTACAAATGCATAGACACAACAAAGATAACATAATAAATACAAAACATTTTATTATCATTTAACGCAAGTATGTATTATAGGCTAATATGAATGTTTATTGTACACATAACCTCAAATTACAAAATACAAGCCTTGCACTTTGGTGTTCATTGCAACTGCCTTTCTGCAGACAGTCATCTTTTACCTCCTCTCATTTTACTGATCCATTCTTCGCATGTGTTCCTTTGAGGATGTCTCATAAAATTATAACTTGGAATAAAAATGTGTTTTATCATGCCATCATTCATATGGCTCCTTAAATTGATACATATTGTCATCTGAATTTAAAAGGGGGGGGGGCCTTTCAAAATTTTCCGCAACCTACACATAAAATCTTTCGCTCTGAAATTAAAAAAATAGTGTACCCATCCATATACTGTACGTTTAAAAAGCTGGGAAGTTTGACTCAAGAATGTCATTTAAAATGAAAAAAAGATAGATATATCATATTTGTTATTTTGTACACAAGGGAACATAACACCACTGTCACTGACCACATGCCTTTCACTTTTACTGCATGTCCCAAGTGTTGCAGAAGGCTTAGACACGTGTTCAGCAATTAGGGCATTTCCGCAAATGCATGATAACATTTGAATATTGTGAACAATACTTTAGATTACAATAGCTTATACATATCCCAGGGTGTTGCAGAATTACAGGAACAAACTGACAGGGTATATTGCCTGCATGAAAGCAAGACATAAAGTTCCTATGAACCCATGCCCGCAAATGCTCGGGTTGTCAATTAAGAACCGGAATGTGACATGAGCAACGAATGCTCCCCACTTCAAAATATAGCCTGGCCACCGCCACATGCCTCGATCTCTTCTTCTGAGGAATCGTGAAAGACCTGGTGTACGATACCCCTATTGACACAGTGGATGACCTTGCAGCACGCATATATGCTGTAGCTGCAGAAACGATCTGTGAAATTCCGGGGGTGTTCGACTCTGTCCAGCGTTCCATGCTTCAGAGGTGTCAGGCATGCATTGATGTTGGTGGTAGCCATTTTGAAAATGTCCTGTGAGTTAATACAGCGAGACTGGTATTATCTGGACACACATGACGGTCCGTTTGTTCTATTGCACACCGCGAAAGGGAGCATTAGCGAACCCACAATGTGCAATAATTTCTGTGATTTCCATGTTTCCCCTGTCACTGTTTGAGGCTGCAAGGGTGTTCACGAATGAGCAGCCTGCTTTGCGTAAATCAGCAATATCCCACGGGCGAGAGGTCAGGGGGCTTCAAAGTATGATCCCGACCATATTACTATAGGGGTACCAACTAAAGAATAAAACTATGCCCCGCCCCCTCGCGAAATATCTCGGTTTTCAAGCACTGCAACGCGGACTGTTCAGTAGAACAGGCAAGATTCCTATTGGTGGAAGCGATTTCATGACGAATAATGGGCGGGGCATAGTTTTATTCTTTAGTTGGTACCCCTATAGCTAGTTTCCCAAAGCGGGAGCATTCATTATTCATGTCACATTCCGGTTCCTAATTGACAACCCGAGCATTTGCGGGCATGGGTTCATAGGAACTTTATGCCTTGTTTTCATGCAGGCAATATACCGTCAGTTTGTCGCTGTAATTCTGCAACACCCTGTATAAAAAAAAACTATCCTGCGTTAAAAATTGCATGTCGGTTTTGGTGGAACTTCACGCTCATCCATCAAGGTCTTGCTTGTTTGATTTATAAAGGCCCTCAGCCACATTAGCACGCAAAGGGCATATTTCACCCCAGACAGCACCCAAAATCACTTCGCCCAATACTACAACTTCCTGCATTCTTATTATTTCATCATGCAGCACGAATTAATGCATAACAATTGACAAAGGTCATGTTGTTTTCTGCAAAAAGACCTCTACGTTAAAAAATCTGAATATGCAGTTAGGGGTGTTCTATCCATTGGTGTCAAACTATTTTGAGCTCTGCAACTGATTTCAATGTTATCCATAACATTTATAATTGGAGCAATAGTTTTAATTAATATACGTCGAAGAGAACATTAATTGAAATTAGTAAAATAGATGCAAGTTATAAAATAGTAATTACATTGATCAACTGTGTGTTCACGTTGATAACGATTTGGAGCGATTTTGTGATGCCATTACTTGTGTCTAGCAGCTGAGAAGCGCCACATTGAGCATTGCATTAAGTATAGAACAACCATTAATTTCTATTTATTTAATAATTGCATTACCACATTTATTTACTTGTGAAAAATAACCTAATCCTTCAATGGATGTGTCAAGTGCATGCATTAATAAAATACCATCAATTACACGCAGTATATTGGTCAGCAGTGTTCATGTTGACCAGTTAACATCCATTGCTATCCCTATTGATCATTTCCCCTGCAATACAAGTCTCATGTGGAGTTTCTCTGTAATACAAGTACTAATTTCAATGTCATCTTTAAAAAGTTCTGATATGAACTATTGCCCTAGCTATTATACTTACAAAATTAGGTTTTGGATAACCTTGAAGGTCAGTGAGAATTTTCATTGAAAAATCGGAATACAGACCCTGTATATCAATTTATGATGCAATTGTTCGATCAGGAATACCCCACTTTTCTACGTAAGTAGTTATTTCGGGGTCATTTTTTTATCACATGCACACATTTTTAATTTTGCTAGGAATAATTAGAATTACATTTGATGTGACACTGCTTCAATTTCCCCTACAAGTAAACCTGGTTTTAAATTTACTCCGATAAATAATAATAAAATTAATAATATTTGATCCAACTATTTTCAATTTTGAGCCAAAATATCAGTGAATAAATTTCCCAAGAAAATGAACTACATAAATTCAAGCAGCTTGATCACTAAATTTCTGTTCTGACTATAATCAACTTATACAGTATAACTTACAGTAGAATTTTACCAATTTCATGTATTTTTAGCAGTAAATCATTAACCATAAACTTGCCACCTGAAATTCGTAAACTGTGACTTCAATTAACTTCCTGCGTTATGGGAACTCCCTAACAACCAGTTAGTATTTCAAAAGTAGTTCGATGACACCGTAATTAAGTATTTTCCCCAGGAGGCCAAATATAATTGAATAAGCCAACAGCAGCCATTAGCGAACACGCCCTTTATGCAAGTTTTATTTAATTATCGGGATTAGCCATCCACCAACAGCATGCTTCTGCTAGATACACAAATTAGGCCTAAACCCACAGTCTGGTATATGGTAACAAATCGCGATTTCCATTAATTGCATTATATGTATGTACATACTGCAAGCAGAATAAAATACAACTGCTCCATCTGTGTTTGATTTTTCTTTTCATGGCATTAGGCTGTGCGGTCAATGGGGAATTAATCAGCACTTTTCGATCAAGATGGCGCCTTAAATTACATTCTTATTTGCTCATCATGCCGATCCCAGTATTTCTTTTTATTTCTCTCACAATTGTCTATAATAGCAAACGCATTCATTAAAATTCAGTAATTATTGTTTTTTAAATGGATATTTACAATGCACTTGTACGTATACAAAATTCTCACATTTGCTTCCACTACTGTATGTATTCCTATCACTGTACTTTATTTTTGGTTCAACATTTCATTAAACAGCACATTAATGGTTTATCTAAATAACTTCCGTATGTAATAGGCCTATACACTGCTATGTATAAATTGTAATTATTTTTGTTGCAGGTACAGATGACACTGCCCATTTAGAGGGACCACCTATTGAATATCAAGCTGAAGCAATGGAACCTGGTAATTTAACTTTATATTTAACTCGTTCCATTTAATATACGGATAATTGCAATAAAAACTGTTAAAATTGTTCATGAATAGTACTGCTATTTATTAGCCTATAAATGAAGTATGATGTGCTCTTCTCTGAATTAATTATGTTCCAGGCTATGAATTTTCTATCTCATTGCATCTTTTTTGCATGCCAAGTCCAAAAGGGTATGCACTGAGATGGTCATGTATGGCTGCACTTGACATTTAATAACGCAAAATGTTATGTTGGGGTATTTCCAGGTGCTGATTCATTCGATTTGGATTCCCAACGACTGGCACAGATGTCCAAGGGTAATTTCATCATACTTATATTAAAGGTGAACTGACATTGATTTGTAACCCCCCTTGGATTTTACACCATGTAATGTTCATATAAAATTAATACTATGACATCTCTTATTTTATTTAAAAAAAAAATTATTTACGCTTGAAGTTTACTTGTTTTTGGACCTGTGTAGCGAGGGGCCTCCTGGAATGGGAAGTCTGTTGCACCAATTGCGGCAAATAAGCCTGAAACCACATGTGTAGCTCTTACCTAGCAAGATTTTCATGCCGATTTTATGAATATGTCCTCTTCACAGGCCTGGGGATCCTTTCTACCCTTTCCCAAAATATTTCTTACTTGTGGTTACAAATTAAAAGGCTGAATGGGTCAAAACTTCCTCGACGACGATGAAAATGAAGCGGTGGGCGCCACCATTTTGAAACCGCGCTTGTGCCACGTGTTGGTGCAATCGGCGCACCATACTCAGATTCCCCGGATGTAAAAATTGACATACTGGCCCCTTCTGGGCCCAACTTTAACAATTATTTATAAAATAACGAATCGGTGGAAAATTCCCAAAAAAATATGAAATGCTTATAGAAAGCTCCTTAATGCTACAAAAATTTTCAACCGATTTGGTGATGCAAAATATTGACTGTCAGTTCACTTTTAAGTTCATCAAGTCCCAAATTGAAATAAAAAGTTGTCCCGATCAAACATTATTATTTTTCAATTCAAATTCAAAAATAATTAGGATTACATGCTTTTTGAATTACTAGTGATTAATCTTGGACTTCATTAATTGCCAACTGATTTCATAAACATGTTTATTAATTACTATATAATTG
>WWPM01023432.1:0-23397 GCA_023279145.1 Glomeris maerens
TACCAAGCATGACGAAGCCATCGGTAGAGCAGCGACGTGATGCTGGAAGCAATCTTCTTACTTGTGACATTTGTACCAGCTTTGTTGTGTGCTTAGTTCTGCACTATGTAAACTTACATCCGGAAAGAGAAGTTCCTTGCAAGCTAAATAACAAGGAGCTGCAGACTGCCATTCAAGAATGCCAAGTTGCAAGTGAAGATCACTGCGGCGATTCTGACTCCAATAATGCGAACGATGAAATGCCCGTAGATGATTTGAGTTGGCTGCCTGCTGGTAACGTTTTCGAAGATGCTGTCTGCTGCAAATACTGCAACGTGGAATCCAATATGAGATACTACATGGTGGAACATGTGAAGACACATGCTGGAAAGCGAAATATCCAAAAGCCTGTGAAGCCCAAAGTCAGACGTGTCCCTAGCACCGAATTGTTCTGCCGGCTGTGTGAGTTTAAGACATTGGACATGTCCGAGTTCTGCGAACATGTGTCTGGTCACACAGGGGAGTTTGCATATGGTTGTGGTTACTGTAGCTACCGATGCCCGACTATGGCACAGGCGAAGTCTCATGTTCTCAATCAACATGCCAATAAGAAAACTAGCATCAATGTAACTATTGAGAAGAAAGTGCCGGAGAAATTCCTGGAGGGTTACGCGTGCTCGTTGTGTGGATTCGTGCAGCTTGACAGCAATAGGACAGCGTCACACATAAAATCGAAACATGCTCAGGAACCCAATGCTCTTATTGTGGCCATCAACATGTCTAGAACAGTGTACAAAGTTGTTTCAGCGGAGCAAAATTCGTCTACGGATGCAGGGAAAAGCAGCGCTGAAAAAGACCGTGCAAAGACTGATGTATCAATACCGATGTCATCTAAAGAAACGACTACAGCTGATCTATTATCGCCAGTTGCAGAGAAACCAAAGGAACAACCTCTTGAAAAGCCTGCACATGAAAAGAGCATCCCCAAGGAAAGTGATAAGCAGCAGAACAACGCTTCTGTGAGTGAGGGCAAATGTTCGACCAAGAAAAGCGATCGTAATAATTGTCAGCCCGCAAAGATGCTGACAGAGAGTAGGAAAACTGAGAAAAAGCAAGGTGCTCTTGGTAAATCTGCTGCAACCATATGGAAAGCCAATCCAGCGAAACTTAACGATACTGTTGCCAAGTTAAGGGCTCAGCTAGTAAAAGATGGCGCATCTATTGCTGCTGCAGAAGCGGAAATGACTGTTGAGAAATCCCCTTTGGAAAATAAATCTTACCACGAGAAGCTGCAGTCTTGGGCGACTCGCGAAAAGACATACATATGTGGGATGCCATGCTGTGTGTCGGTGTTTACTTCAGAATATGCCCTCGCTTCTCACCGTGATTTCATTCACAAGGACCTCACCATGGCTCTGTGCCGCGAATGTGACCTAACTCTCCCTTCCATCGGGGAGTTTCTGAAACATTTACGTGGCCCTGCACATGCAGAATTCAAGAAGAAATTTGTGTGCTCCGCTGAATCGGTGTGCCAATTCACTTCGGTTTCAGGAAAGATATTCATGGAACACATCAACAAGAAGCATCTGGACAAGAAATGGTTAACCTGCTTCTGGTGCAACAAAAAGGTACTTACTAGCCAAGCACTGGCTGAACACATCGAATCCAAATGCAATACGCAGAAAAGGCTAATTGCCGCGTACGTCAAGTATGGTCTGGCCGGTCTTCCGGATGACCTGTCCGACATTGAGGATGATGAGCGCAACAAAGAGAGAGATGGACATCTTCGGTGTGATGAAACCCGTTCTTCGGACTCTCCGTTTTCCACCGATGCCGAACAAGACATTGAGTCTGATCGCTGTGATAATAATGAAATTCATAAACGTCGTCGTCCATCTGTCGTATTGGGGACTGGAAAACTTAGTCTTGACAAGCAGCTTGAGCCTGAGGGTGAAATAAGCTTGAAGAGGGCGATATCATCGGAAGACACAGGGTCTGGCTTGTCAGAGACTCCTTCAGTGAAGAGAGCCAAAATTGATGACAAGAATAAGCAAGATGAAGCTGCTGTATCCTCGACGATCCAAGTTGTGCCTGTAGGAGGCAAAACAGCTGAAGATTTGTCATGTAAGAAAGCCGAGTCTCTGGAAAAGAAATCTACACTACATAGCATTGTGGTTCAGCAGAACGTTAATAAGACGAACCTGGGCCATAAAGATGCCAAATGTAATAATCCAGTGTCAGCAGTTGAGGGCAATAAGCCACCATTGAATCCTAAAGTTTCACCAAAGCCTATTCCGGATCCGACACTATTGATTAGACATCAATCAAGCAGACCGTTTTCTTCAGCTGTATTGCCTTCATTCTCACAAGGCAAACCAGTTACCCCCATGAAGGTTGTTACACTGGAGCCAAAAACGCTGTCCAGTGGTGCTCCTGTGCCTCTGCAGAAGGATGTGGACTCGGAGCTTCCGATTCAGATCGTTAGCGTTGTCAGCTTGGCATCGTCATCATCATCACAGGCCACATCGCAGCATGGAGATCAGAAAAAGGATCCTTCGCCAGCCGTGAAAAACTTAAGCGATGATGATGATGTAAATGCTACCAATGATCCTCCTGTAACGGACATAGCAGATATCTACGGAGCTCTGGCAGCTTCCTGCATTTTGATTACAGCGAGCTCATTGCCAGCGGATAGTCTGTCATTTGACAAGTATCATGCCTCTGTAAGAAAAGATGCTGCTAGCCCTAATGTTGAACGTGCTGCTATCCGGAAAACAAAGAAGCCCCATTCGGCGATGCTTACCAAGAGCAGTCTGCGACATCTTTATAAATGTGCCGGCAACCACTGTGCGTACACAACTGGCGATGAGAGCAACTTCTTGAAGCACATGTCAGACGTGAAGAAAGAGAAGGACCGTGTTTGCGTCTACTGTTTGAAAGTGTTTCATGGAGCTGAGACTTTAGTGCATCATGTTCGGGAGGCCCATGGCACGTCTGCTTACCAGTGTGCTCACTGTTTCTATCGAGCTCACACAGAAATGATGATACTCCTCCACACGCATCTTCATCATAGTGATCTGCAAGCCAAGTCTTTGCTTGTTCCCACGACTGGTGATGACCCAAAACTAGATCCACCTACAGCTAAGGATGTCCTCAAGTTTGTCAAGCCTTTCGTTTGCGGTCAAGGTAAGTTGCTGACTATCCTTCTTTGATAAAGTTTGTGGTCTGTGAGATAATGGTAATGCTTCTTAGTTGTGTGATAATGCGTGAGACTCAGAACGAGTTCTATTCGCGTGCTTTCTAATTAAAAATGTCTGAATGGGCCCTGACTCTTGAATGGGAAGTTAAAGCTCAGTGTTTGGATATTTTCCTCTTAGATCTGTGTTCGTATGCCTCTGTAGAAGAAGAGGATTTTAAGCTGCACTTGAAAAACGCCCACGTTACCCTTAACAAGTTCAAGTGTTTCTATTGTCCCAAAAGTCTGGACGGAGATGTACTGCTAATTCACCTTAAGGAACATGGCATCCGCAAGTATCACTGTCTCTTATGTGAGTGGGGGACAGATGACGATACAGCATCTATGGTGCACATGTGCGAGAATCACTCCGAACAACCGGGTCGTTTGTACATGCGTGGTGGTTGCAATTCAAAGGTAATGTTCCGTTTTGGTTTCGGTTTACAGATGCAGTACTTTGAAATCGGTGGATGTTGTTTTTAATGGTTGCCGTTGTCTTTGCCGTTGTCTCCCCCAGATGTTTCAAATGGCCGTTTCGGTAGATAGAGTGAAACAATGTGACCCTCCAAAAGTCCCCACACCGGACACGTCATTATTAGGTGTGAATTTTTGCGCTACATGTTTCTCAATTTTGACAGAATGCTGAGACATTCTTCTCGACCATGTCCACGTGCCTTTCCTTAATACTGAGATGTGTTGGGATTTAGATAATACACTATAACTCGCTTATAGCGTTATGGTTGGATGCAAAATTTACCAACATTATTATAAGCGGGGATTCGTTAAATGCAGGATCACTACAAAGGGCTGTTTTCAATTGGTTAAATTTTATTTGTGCGCTATAGGCGGGATTACGTTATATGCGAGACATGCTATAAGCGGGTTATACTGTAGTATTATCTTAATTGGGTCCTTTTTTATGTGGGATATTTTGCATGGCCTTCCCCATTCAAATATTTTGAGTACATGGTATCAGATTCCTATCCAATCCCTGCTCGCTCGGCAAAAAGGAAAAGCGCATTGATCTATCGAACGGAGTATAATTTTACGTATTGCATTCGCTGAACCCTTTCTTAGCTGGCGAAGATGCTTGGGATGTTGCAAATACTACGAGCGGTAACAACCCAGAGAAGTACAAATGCGGTTACAGCAATTGTCAGTTCACCGCGCATGATGTCACACGACTCGAGAGTCATATGAAGATGTGCTACCTCATAAACAAAGGGCACAGCCTTCAATGCCCTACATGCAAAATATTGTTCCACGATCAAGCTGCGTACAGCGCCCACGTGCCTAGTCACGACGTGAGACGCTACAGCTGCGGCCTGTGTACGTTCCGCGCTCAGCTGCCGCATTACGTCAAGCACCACATACGGTCCCACCACCGCATCCCCTTCGAAGAAATGAAATGTGTGACATTGAATCAGTCCGACGATCTGGACTCGGCCGAATTCGTCTTCGTCCAGAAGTCTCATAATTCTCCTCAGAAGGTTACAAGCGCCAATAGGAATTCTTTGGCAGTCGCTTCCGAAGAGAACTCGGCCGTCATCGAGTCTCTAGACAATGTTCCTCAGCAGAGCATCTTCCAGAAAGAGAAGATGTGTGCGTGGTGCGGTTACAGTACCAAGGTTAGGGTGAACCTGGTACGTCACCTCGAGAAACACAGATCGCAGCCGCTGACTTTCCCGCTTCCAACACCCGCTTGTCCTCGCAGCCCTGAGCCTACCCCCAGTTGCAGTTCAATTACCACGGAGCGGCCAGCTTCCCCTCCGGTTCAGAACATCGTGGAAGAAGCGGAACCGAGAGGTAATGACAAAATACAGGCGAAATGGAACGATGTGCCAGATCAAGAATATCCTCAGTACGTGCCACCGAACGAACTGTATCGGTGTAGCATTTCGGGATGTCATTACCTTGCCGTGGACCGGTCCCTTTACGAGTTTCACATCAACACGCTGCACGGCAATTGCCGCGTCCTTCCGTGCCCACACTGCCCCGAGCAACCTCACACTGTCGCTGTGCTGATACGACACCTGCGTCTTCACGGTTCCAGCCTGTACCGGTGTAGCGAGTGCGAATTCCTCGGTATGAGTCAACATTCTATAAAAATACACGCTGTGGGAACCCACGGGGCGTTCAGCAGCTACACAATCATACGAGATGGCGATTGCGATTCGGCAGTTGGTCGACCTGCGTGCAATAGGCAACTTGGCGAGCCTGAGAGCGGCAATAAAAGTTCTAGGCATGGTTGCGGAGGTAACGCGAAGGCTGCCGATGTCGTATGGGAGTGTGGTATCTGCGACCTGACGATGGCTTCGAGGATGGAAGTTAAAAAGCACTTGTCGGAGAAACACCTGCTCAGTGTTCTGTATCGGTGTTCCGTGTGCGGTCACGGAGAGAAAACGCACGCGCAAGTGCTGCAGCATTTTGTCTCCACGCACCCGAGAACGGAAGTGAAAATTCAAGATTTGGTGAGGTGGAGAGTGAGAGGGGAACGGAACTCTCCCGAAAAGGGCCGCAAGTCGCCGGGCAAGCGGCAAGAAATGTCCAGCGCTACGTCTCCAGAAAAGCGCTTCTCTTGCTATCTATGCAACAGCTACAAGAGTAACTACAAGGGCGACATGAGACTTCACATATTCCGGGAAATGGGTTATAGCAAGTACTCTTGTGGATTCTGCGAGGTAATTTTCTACTCCTCCGTATCTCATGTTTCTCAGATTTCTTCTCGTCTCTGTTCATAATTTAATGGAGTTCCGAATTCCAATTCTTCAACCTGCAATTGTTTTTTTTGTAATACTCAGCTGGCAAATTGTCAGATTGTTCGTGAATTTCTGACCTAATTTTATTTTTTCTAACTTGGGCTTCGTGGCATTACTGCGTGGATGCGAAAAGATGACAATCATTAATTACATTGCATAGTGTACGTGATATAAGCGATTCTAACATTAATCGGTCACAATTACGTGCTGAAAGTGATTTAATTGCGCAAGAATAATTAGATGGTGAAAAATGAAGTAGAGTTGTAGTTGTCGCTGTACAAAGTTTCTGCATCACTTTAACCTTGATTTTTTTTTATCGAATCATTCGAACGGGTTACTGACATTAGCTTGGATGTTTGTTTCTTTCAGATGAGATTCTTCTCTCAGAAACCTGCCAAAAAGCATAACTGCCGTAATAGTCAGAAGCAACCGCCGGACATTAACGTTGAGGTTGACGAAGAATTGGAAAGAGATGTAAATGCCAGATTGAAGAGTCAAGAAGTAAAAGTGAGCTCGCAATGTGATGAGCCCACAATAGACAATAATGACCCATTACCAGTTGACTTTGAGAGTTGCGAGTTGTTGGAAACCGCATCACAGTTAAATGCAAACGACCCCGAGAATTTCTCAGAGGAGTTCCTGTTCAAGTGCCCATTGTGCCCTTACAAGACCAATGTAAATAACCGCGGTGCGTTTTTTTTTAAAGTTTAGCTGCTGAGTGGCATATTTTCTTCTTTCATTACGCAGGCAAAATCAGCTCTTCGGAAACACTTGTTACGCCATTTGAATTATAAGCCGTACAAATGCGGCCATTGCGGCGCAAGATTCCCCAAACCTAAGCCATGTCTGTCTCACCATGACTCGCAACACGATGGGCAGCCGGTTAACATTGAGAACGATGTGGATCAGCGATGCCTCAAATTTGTCTCTTGGGTTATGAAGGCAATGGATCCCGCCTTGAAGAATAACGGTCAGATATAGATTTTTTCTTTATTTCATGATAAATTACTAATTAATATCATTTCACCATTGGGAATCGTAGAAGTGCGGGAAGATAACCATTGGTGTAGGTTTTGTAAATGTATTATCATTCTAATTGGACTTTTTAGACGTGCCTGAATCCCCATTGATAGTTGGCAGCGCTTGGCAGTGCTCTTTTGATGACTGCAATGTGAAGACAGCCAGTTTGAAGTCTCTTCTGGATCATTTTGTGTGCCACATGCCACGCTCTGCTTTCCGTTGCGGTTTGTGCCCATTCAGTGGCAACTCCAAGTCTACCGTCGAGGTACATTGCCGCAGGGTTCACGACGGCAACATGTCGGTGCTGCAAGTGGGACTTGGCGCCGGGTCGGAAGGTGGCGAGCAAGTAGTGCCATGTGGCATTTCAATCTCTGCCACCGGTTCTACGTACGAATGCCCCTTTTGCCCTTACAGCGACTCGTTCCCTAACAATGTGAACAGGCACGCGCTGAGGCATTACGATTTCAGATTCTACGGCTGCGGGCATTGCGGCATGGAGTGCTTGGAACCTTGCGATGTTGAAGATCATTGCGCAAGCGAGCACCCGAACATGCCTGTTCTTGTGAAAACTAATAAAAAACCTGATTCGTTGAACGCTTGTAACGATGAGCCATGTGGTAGCGATGAGAGCCGCGGTCATCGTTTCCAGTGCTTCAAGTGTGCCTTTGAATCGATGGATTTGAAAGGCATACGTGCCCATTGCAGAGCGTTTCACGAGCCTCTTAGTATATTTATTCGCATCGAACCACCAGAACAAAATACGGCGGTTGCCGTCGACGTCCCTAATGAAGAGTTGAACACGGATGAGCATGAACAACACACAGCAAAGATTCGTGATGGGAAGCACGTTGATGTTGCCGAAACCAAATATTACTGCAACTACTGCGGCTACGCGGCAGATTGCCATGCAGACTTGGAATCGCACTGGCAGTCGCAACACAATCAACTGCCGTTCATAGTCAGTGTACCACAGCCTTCGTACCAATGTCCGCAGTGCGAGTTCACATCGATGGACATAGAAGTGGTGAAGAGGCATGTCACCAATCACCTGAAAAGGTATATGTGCCAGAAATGTGGCAAAGAGGTTCACACGTTTGTGGAAGGGGTTCAACACTCGAAGACGGTTCACCCAAACGTTGCGCTTGAGTTGATTCCACACCCCAGCGGCACCGAAAAGGCGAAAAAGGACTTGTTCAACGGGATACGA
Source organism: Glomeris maerens (assembly GCA_023279145.1). NCBI lineage: Eukaryota > Metazoa > Arthropoda > Diplopoda > Glomerida > Glomeridae > Glomeris > Glomeris maerens. The sequence continues at coordinate 8,201 of WWPM01023432.1, forward strand.
GTCATACCGATTTTGAGTAAATGCTCCGATAATCCCGGTGTCTTTGTAGCGCCAAGAAGTGGTCGCAAAATGGCCAGAAAGCAATGTCGTTCAAGTAAGTTCACACCGAGGTTAAAAGTAAGGGCGTCGGCAAGAAAGGGACCAGTAATGGTAGAAAAGAAGCGAACGTTTGTTTTGCCTCGGCCTACCGAAGAAGAGATGAATCAAATTACTTGTACTGTCACAAAGAGTATGGGATTCAAGTTCAAAGGTGTGTTTTCGTTACGGCAGCTAAGTGAGAAATTGCTGTTGTTTCCTACTTCTCGTGTACTAGGGAATGTGCCCAATGTTTAATTGTGTATCTTTTGATGTAAGCTGCATGTTGACAGAATTTCCCTATCGATAAAGGCTGCAAGTTGTGATGCTGTGCAAGAAAAGCAAATTATTCTCCATAGGTTTTTTCATATTTACCAGTATTGGGTTTGCTCGTCTACCTGCTATGCTGTACATATTCAGGTTCTGTAATTTCCAATATAAAACATCCGATTCTCGATCACGTTTCACTATAGTGGCGGAGTTTTGTTTCTAGGTATCCGCAGTATACCTTACATCGGGACATTTGAAATTTTATTCTCCACAGTAAAATTGCTATTATTTTTAAAGGTGAACTGACCAGGTTTTCTAAGGTACCGTGAATAATCAAGAACAATTGCTAAAAAATAAAACCATTGGCTTCCTTTATAATTTTTATAAAAGATTATTATGTACTTAGGCTATGATAAATAAAAGTTCAGGTATTTCTGCGTGGATGACGGCACTCACTTCCTTTATAATGTACTTGATGTATGGGAGGGTGAGCACAATGCAAGCACAAAAATATAGGAAATTATAAACTGAAATATCTTGAGAAATATTAAAAAGCCAAGGAAGTCGTTGTTATATTTTTTTGACTGTTCCTCATTATTATTTTTAAGGTACCTTAGGAAACCTTGTCATTCACCTTTAATTGTTAAAAATTATTAGTATCTGATGTCAAATTTTAGCAGTAAAACCCTGTAACGAACATCGTTTGCGTTATTTCTTTAGGTGTTCAATTATGTTGTTGCAAAAATAAAAGTACTAGTAACTGGTTGTTTTATTCTATGGGCAAGGGTATAGCCTTTGGTGTATTGCTGGCAGTTATACAGAAAGAGCTACTTTTTATATACAGGGTGAGGCGTAAGTCACGCCTGATTGAGATTTATTTGCAAGCGGTTATAGATAGAAAGTTGAATGTGAAGAAGTAAAGTGATCAGCAGTAAATAATGGGCGCTTCTTGTACACCAACCGGTGTCTTGCACGCAAGTGTCCACAATACTGCAACATACGCGTTTGCATATAGCATTTTTTAAATGAATTGAACCGGTTTATTATGGTGGTTACACGTACTGCACTGATATTCGGATAAGCCATTGGATTATTACAAATGTTCACTCTTCCTGGAAAAAAATTCTCACCATTGTAATCCTTTTTGCACTGAAGTTGTCATAGTAAACCCTTGTCATTTGAAAATAATGTGTTGCATTTGTACATGTATGCCAATTATAAAGCATCCAGTGAAGATTCAAATTTAGTCATATTGGAAGTTGACAAGGAATTTAAAACATTTATACTTTCACGGTGTACTTATTTCTATAAGCTGAAAACTGCATTCATTAATTTTATTACATATACTGTTACAGAAGTGTACCTGAATAGTCAATATTTAGCATTGCATGACATTATAAATCCTGTGTAATCTTGCGCTACGTTTCTTTGTCTGTTATTCTATCATGGCATACATATTTTCTGTTCACCTTTGTAAATCAAAGCTTCACTTGTGTGTTAATGTGGATGCTTTGAGTCGGTGGAAAGAGATATATCTGTATTGTTATCAATTTGTGGAAATTTTGGTATATGAAGGAACGTCAAGTTAAAAAGTGCAAAACTGCAGCGAATTGACACTCACCTGAATCCTTTGACAAGTAGACACTGGTTGTAAGTTTGTATTACTGCCACAGAAACATGAAATAAAAATATTGCAAACTATATTGTCATGTAATTCTTTTATATCTGAAAATATTAAATACGTATAATCTACTGAATGTTTCTGCAAAAACAGGTTTTGATGTAATTGTTGTATTGTCTATTTTGTGGAACCTATGGCCTATCACAGTCAAATGTATATTATCATGTGAACTGTACATATGAAGACTAGAGACGAGTTCGGGAAGATCCTCTTCAAGAAAACGTAATGTGAGATAATACAGACATAAATTAACAAATATGAAGCATCAGCATATGTTGTTCTGATATGTCATTCTTCTCAGAAAGTATTTTCTAGAAAAAAAGAAAATTATACTAAACAGATTTTGGAATTGTCAACGTTAGTGTTAAAACGGTTGTTTCTATACTCCGTAATATTTAAGTGTTTAGGATGGTTTTTTTCAGAAATTTAAGATGGCATATTAATCGTTTCAGGGTAAAGGGTGTTTGATAATTTTATGGCATACAGTGTTATTCAAACTGTTTTCATTTCATGAAGTACAGTGACAGAAAAGCTTGGAGCCAGTGGCTTTTCTATATCAAGCAGTACATTTCCTTTCTAAAGCCTAGTATTCTCTCTAGACGGGAAGTACTGGGAATCGCTCCCTTCATTCAGGGAAATTCCCCCCCTGGGAATACATGTGGTATTCAACCTCTGTATTTTTAGAGCGGGAATCTTTCCCGGTCAGCATTCTCGGACTTCATTCCGGCAGCTTCGGGACTGGGAAACAAACATTGATTCCTGGTCTAATATTTTGGGAAGTTGTTGACGTCATCGCATGCTTTTTCCTGGCACTGTAAGATTTCGTACACTTAGGATTTCCAGAGCGGAAAACCTTCCGGCGAGGATGAATACTATACTTAATCCGCACGCCTATCGGGTGAGAAATTTTGTCCGGGTTGGAAAGAGAACTGGATAACGAATGCCTCTCCATAATCTAGACACGGTGACCGAATTAAGGAGGAAGTTTTCTGGGTCATTCTCCTATTCACCCAGCTGACCAAGTAATTCAGGTTTTATTTGTGTATAACTACAACAGTTTAAAGAAATATAACTTTGACTGAAATTGTCTTGGGAGGTGTCACATTACACCTTCTCCACACATTGGCCAGACGAGATGGCAAGTGTCTTTTGGCCAATGTGTTCCTGGGGAAGTTGGTGCTTATGAAGGCGCTGGCGCTTGCCACTGGCCAGTAGGTAGGCGGTGTTCGTCCTGCTTGTTCACATGTGCGAAGTTCCCTCCTCCACACATTGGTCACTTTTGTGCTATCTGAACTACTCGTTTAGTTATGGTTTTTGCTTTCGAATTTGTTTTTTTCCACTGCTGTAGTATTTTTAAGTTGCTTATTTACAATTCACTTTTATTTCTGCATAATTATACGCAGCAGGTCATCAGTTCCATGTCATCATCAGAAATATTGACGTTTGCCGTGTAACTAGTGAATTGAAAAATTGGGCCAACGTGTGGATACCCACTTGTGATGTGTGAACAAATAGCAAATGTTCGAACAAACATTGACCTGACCATGTGAGCCAATGTGTGGAGCTGCCTTTATGCATGAATTGCACTGGAAGTGAAACTCTGGAATACATAAGTAGTATGTTGTGCAGTCGGTTATCAGAAGTCGTGGGAATTTTTTCGGCATGTTCCGGTTGACACAATTTGATAAAATTTCTTCAGCTTGACCATTGATGTGCCCTCAATTTTATCCATGTTACGCCGCAAGGATCTACAAGGTGAGACCGGAAAGTTCGGTGAATGGTCTGATTGTACGAATTTCAAGGAACCTAGAAACATTTCGATACGTGCGAATTGAATGTTGATATCTAAGCTAAGAAATGTGTGATGTGCACAGGCATTGTGTGACGTTTCCTTATGACGTCACAGTTACTAAAGTGCTGCATGAAAACTAGTCGTTCCAGGTGCAAAATGGAGCAGCGAGTCAACATGAAATTCTGCTTCAAACTGGGGAAATCGGCAACCGAAACCCACGATATGTTACAGAAGGTGTACGGGGAAGAAGCTGTGACTCGAAAACGCGTGTATGACTGGTTTAAGCGTTTCCGGGAAGGACTCGAATCTCTTGAAGACGATCCTCGTTCTGGGAGGCCGACCACCAGCACCATACCCGAAAACATCGAGAAAGTTCGTGAGCTACTCCAAAACGATCGCCGCTTATCTGTCCGAATGATGGAGAGTGAATTGTGTATTCCACGTGAAATTATCCGAAACATTGTCACCAAGAATTTGGGTAAGCACAAGATCTGCGCAAGGTTTGTCCCACACCACCTAACTGAGGAACAGAAACAACTCAGAATGGATTCGTGTCACCTCCGGACTACTTTCTGTTTCCTCATTTGAAATCTTCAATGAAAGGACACAGATTTCTGGACATTCCGGATATTCAAGCTGCTGTGACAAGGCAGCTCCGAAGAGAACCGAAAGAGAACTTCTCACAAGCCCTGCAACAGTTGTACACACGTTGTCAAAAGTGCATTGTGGCCCAGGGGGCCTACTTTGAAGGACAGTAAATTGTTTTTCCTGCAATACTTCTCCATGTGCCTTTTTTCGAGTCATTCACCGAACTTTCCGGTCTCACCTTGTATTTTGTCTATGGTAAATAGGAAGATGTGTGCATGTGGAGTTGCATCAATGCCGAGCAGACAACTGCATGCTATGCCAAAAAATTCTTTGAGATGTTCTTTTCTGTGAATAAAGAATTGTGTCCATAAGTGTTACAGTTTATTTTTTATTTGAGTTTATAATGTGGCCAATATAATTTATGTCCACCCTTTGCAATTGGCCTCTATATTGGCTTTTCAAAACTTCTTGATTTTTGGTTTTACGTCATACATCTGGAGAAAATATTCCCAAACGGTTTTTGATTGATATTGCTGCGGTCTCCCCTAAGTGGTGACAACACTGCATCAAACAATCACATTAATTTTCATTGTACTACACAGAAACTCGCAAATTCAATGGGGACTGTTTTCAGACCATTTCATTAATATCTGTACCAATGGTACTGATAATTTCTAATATAATGGACCGATAGAGAAATGCATTAATTTATGAAACGTTTATCGTAATCTGCATCATTAATTGTTCTAACTTTTAAATGATTGTATTTCCCTAATATGTATGTGTTTGTCCATCACCACACTCGATGTCTTTCGTGCGAGAAGAGGCCAAGGAATACAGTGTGGTGTTGGTTTGTCGGTTTTTGTAAATAAAATGGTCTCCACCATTTACCGTATTCCCGCGCAAACAACAACATGCAGTTATAAAGTGAGGGGCCACAGCATGCTACAATACCCCGGGGACAAGTGCGTGCTGTTGTAATTAGGGGGAATTTCCGTTGTTTACATTTTCATCTGCGCATATGCTTGCAAGGCATCATCTGTGAATAGGTGCAGCATTATTGCAGACCAAAAATGGAACAAGGAAATCTTACGCTATTGAGAAAAAGTTGAATAGTTTGAGAACAGAAGGCACTGATTAAAATTTAAGCGTTTAAAAAAAATTGACAGTTGTGTTTTTGTTTTGCATTACCCCTGTCTATAGGGGCACGATACAGATTCTCAATTTTCGTTTTCTGTAATCCCCGGACTATAGGGGCATGCTGTTGTTTGCGCGAGAATACGGTAATGGATCCGGAAGTATGGATGTTGTCATTTACACGCGCGGCGCTATCCGATTGGGTAATGTGTCAGCCCTTCCATGCAGGGTTTGTCGATTGGGTTGTGTCGACACGCAATACAATTGTCTCTAACATCTCACCAAATTTACGAATTTTAGTTACAGAAGCTCTCTAATCCGGACGCCTATCGGAAGAGAAATTTTGTTCAGGTTTATACCATGTTCACACATGCACTAATGGCTATCAACTTAGTAGCCACAAGATAATCGAGGAGCTAATTGTAGTTGCGTTCACACACTGTATCCTGTTCGCAATTATGACGTCATGTTTGGGTGCTTGTTACGTTACTGTGAAGAAAATGGCTGACTCATGAGATTTCGGCAAATTTATTATGAAGTTTTGATAACACAATAGTTTTGCAAGTGGAAATAGTGGAGCTTTTGTAAAAGGTACTGCATTTAATTTTGGAGCAAGCTGCAGGAAGAAAACTACAGTAGGACCCCGATATAGCGTTGCTGTCAAATGCAAGATTTTTCAACTTTATATAAAAGTGGGATTTGTTAAATGCAAACTTTTTTGTTTTTTGCAATAAATGAAGTGGAACTGTCGCACACAAGCTTTTTATTACGAGAATTTCTTATTTTTAAATTTTAGAACATACTAATGTACTACATAGTATACAGTTTACGTAGTATATCTTAATTAGGACTTGAAGTAGTCTGTGATATTGGTCTGCTTGATCTTCAGGCAGCGAGCGAGCTTGATTGATTGATAAACTCCAACAAGGCCTTTTCCACCTCCGGGTACTTGGACACTTTCAACTTCTGCCTAATCTTAGCACCGCTCAGAGATGCAGCTTCTATTTTCTGCCTATTCTTGAGGATTCCTTGCAGGGTGAATGCTGAAATCTTGACCTGCTCAGCTATCTGGTTCTTGGGCCTGTTTGGGTTGTAGTCAAACTCCTTCAGGATTGTCATCTTGGTTGGGATGGTGAAATTGGACCTCTTGATGGGCTTCTTGTGCCCCTTGATGTTTGGCGGCTTTTTCGGAGGCATTGTTTTCTGTATGACTCGTTATGCAGTAGAATTTTTAACTTTGCGAGTCGGCATGAGACGGTCGCGACCCAATTGATTGGAGAAATCAGGAGAGGGTGGGGCTGCTGCGCAACCCACTGCTCACAGACAGTGATCCAGGCAGACAGTGTATATCTAGTCGTGATTTTGCTGCAGTCATCCCTACCTGGGTAGTGGAGACTGCCCTGCCGCTGCTGTTAGTGAGAAAGTATACCCCTTCTGCTACAAATTTACGTTTCAAAAACGTTATATCAGGATGGGTTGCAGTGAAATATCTGCTTTATAAACTGGATTTCATTATAAACGGGTTCGTTATATGTGGGTTTTTCTAACACTGAAAAGGCATGCTGAAAGTCTGTTGAATTGGATATGTATGTTATAAGTTGGAATAACGTTGTATGCGGGAGACGCTATAAGCGGGTCCTACTGTATCGAGATAAAGATGAGTATCGAACTATCGATTTCTTTTCAATCCCAAAATGCACTGCTGAACTCGCTAATCTAGTTTTGAAAACTGCTAAGATAGTTGCCAACTATCTCCTACAGTGCTACCAAAATTAGAAGAGACTGGTGCCCCACCCTGCCTGCAATGAATGACTGGCCAATTGGTGTGCACAACGCTTGCATCGGATGTATTGGCCAGTCTGCATTGTGGGCGAGGCACCAGTCTCCTAATTTTGGTAGCACTGTAGCTGTCAATTTTGTATTTGTGTGCGTTTACATATTATTTAGAGAGGGATCCGGGCTACAGAGTGTCCCTCCACACTGTCCAATAAAAAAAACACATTTTGAACACGTTTTACTTGCTTAGCCTGCCAGCTTGCTGTGGTGTTTGTGTGTCCGTCTGCCCGTCCCCATCCCGTGAAATCGACATTTGACCCACTTCCCGACTACCTATTTCTATCAAAATTTACCGAAAGCTCACTTTCCAAGGGAGAAACCGTATTCCGTACTTTGTTTCGTGTTTTCAACAACATTTACAGTAAATTACGAATTTATCCGTTCTTGAACACACACACAAGCGTCCAACGTTTCGCTTCTCCCCTCCCCGGACAGCAGTGCACCGGTCCGTAACGGATGCTTTGTTGGCGAGTATAAGCACCACCCAGGGGGTTATGGTATAAGCGACTATAGTCTTTGCCAGGGTAAGAAGTGTATAATGAGGCCTATGGGAGGGCGCAAGTAGTCGCTACGTCACAGTCTCCATCCGATGCAAAAAAAGAGTCCAGCATAAATTCCCTTAGAAGTTTGGAAACAATAATTAAAATGCATTTTTTGTAGTACAGGGTTTTCAAGGGACACTTGAAAACGTTTTATAAATAACTTGTAGCGCTGCGACCCACACTCACTCAAAGTTTTTTAAAACTTATAACTAAAAAGGATAAAATAATACCAAAATAAAAACCATTTAAAAAAAACACGTTTTACAAATGCACTAAAAATTAATAAATAATTTGAACCCATTTAAAATTTACAAAGGAAAACGTGGGGCGCATCACTATATACATGCATCTCTTTCTTACAGAGGCAAATGCACCCACGTTATCCTTTGTAGATTTTAAATGGGTTCAAATTATTATTAAATTTTTATCGCATTTGTAAAACGCGTTTTTTAAAATGGTTTTTATTTTTCATCTCATCCTTCTTTTCAGTTTTTGCTTTTTATTCCGTTCTGCTAGCTACATGTGTGCGTGCCTGCCATTCCTATTATTATTGTTTTGTATTTTATAGACATGTTGCCAACTGAAATGGTAATGTGATTTCCGCATTCACATCTATATACTGTAGCCATACATGCAAGGCCTTGCAATGCAACATTTATTGTTATTAAAAGTCAAAGGGTTTCAAGTGCGCAGTCATTGCAATTTTAGTAAAAGTGAAACTTTGTATTACATGTATACAAAATGTCATATTCGTTGTGTTTAATATGGATGCTATATACCATATACATAAATGGCCTGCAGTGCTTTATAGGTATAATAAGTTTTAATTTTGGGCTTCTTTAATTACCATAGTCCCGTGCCATTTTAATTAAAAGTCTATATAGACAGTATTCTGTACATTATACATGGATGCAACTGACTTTTGACATACCTATGTAGTTGTATAATTATGTACTGTTTCATTTAATAAAACCATATGTATTTTTTTTGTATTTGCACTTTGTTTTGCAGATTTCTTTGTACAATGCAGTTCTTAAAATCAACTATTTCCCGCCAAAACCGAAAACAAATTACATTTCTATTCTCGCGGTATGCATATTAAAGAAATAGGTGTAATGATACTTTGATTTCATAATATGAAACATCCCTTGATGTAATGGAAAATTTGAGTTCAACGACCAACGTTCGATTCTGTTTACTAATTCCAAAAACTCGTTCGAAACATTCGAATGCGCGCCATTTTGTCGATCGGCTCAGGTTCTTCGAGATGTCTGAGAATATCGACGTTGAAAAGCAATATGTTCAACCTGAACATCAACCTGGAGAGACAGATTATGGCGAATTAGCTGTAAAGTTGAACGATGAAGTTCAACTTCTGGTATATAGCTTTTTAGTCTATAGAACACAGATTTTAGAAAAATATAAAGTAACCATATTGTTCTTATTTTCGAATTGCAGAATAAAAAACTTGCAGATGCCAACGACAGTATAACCGATTTGAGAAAAGTTGTATCAGGTTTGCAGCCAAAATTCGAAGAACAGAAAGCAGAAATTGAGGAAGATGTTGTTGTGAACCATGAAGATTTAATGATGAAGTTAGAAGAGATAAATAAAAATGACTACAATACTGGAAACTTGTGAGATTTTTGTAGTCATCCGGAATGTATATTGCAGGGTTGCAGCCAACTGGGATATGTGTTGTGAAATGCAGAAACAAGTGTCACACTTGAACGAAAAGATCCTGAGTATGTATGCTCCAAATTTGATTTCTATGCAAATTAATGTTTTCCTTTTTTTTGCTTGTAGGCAATGAAGAAAAATACGAAATCTCAAAATGGCAGCGAGAAAAATTGCAGCTGTTGGATGACTTGACAATGAAATATGACAACTTGAAGATATCCTATGTGGAATTTGCAGATTTCATGAAAGGACATGGTATATGATTGTTTTGAAATGTTTTGTATTCTTTTCTTATTTGGTTGCTTATTATTTTTGATAACAGTTGCAGAAATTGAACGTGAAAAACGTGGTTTGGAGAAAAACTTTGCAGACACCATTGAAAACTATGACAACTTGGCAAATTAACATTTCATATAGTTTTATCCCTCAAATTGCAATAATGTAGTTTTACTTCAATAAATTTGCATCCGATTAAATTAAATTTAGATGGAAGACATTAAAGATCAACTGGAGGCTGAACTTGAGAAAGGATTGTTTCTCAAGGATGATTTGAAATCAGCAAAAGAAGAGATTGGTATTTTTTTTATAATTAGGACAACTGTATGTAGATTGGAATTATAATTATTATTTATTACTTAGAAAATCGCGACAAGGAAGTTTCACTGAAAGATGCATTGATACGGGAACTTGAAGATGACAAAAAGCGGAATGAGACTAGATTTAAACAACTTGAAGTTGATTTAATTGTAATTCATATGCAAAAATATCACGTTGAATAGTAATATCCCATTGTGTTTTAATGTCCATATTTCTTATTAGCGACGAAATTCGGATTTGCGTACCATGCTGTCCAAAGGAGAGCAAAACATTGCAAAGTTGCGCAGAGAAGTAGATGAATGGTCAAATCTTATTGCAAGTTTATATTTCCCTGGTTTAATCAAGTATCTAGTTCGAAAGTTTCTTGCAGAGAAAGTCATTGTTTGTTTTTAGGTGGCTGTGTATGAATTGAAGAAAGAAAATGACAATTTAAATGAGAATAACAGAAAGCTTCAAGAAGAAAATGGTGCGCTGTCATTTGAAAATGCAAGCACTAAGGTGTTTAATATTCATTGATAATTGCAACTAAGGTCTCTTAAGTTAATTTGAAACTATAATTAATTATCTTACCGTCTTTTTATTTCCGTAAGAACGACTTATTGAATGAACACAACCAACTTGACATTGAGAAGAATAAGAATTTTGCGCTTCAAAAAACCCTGAAAGTTGCTGAAGGAAAACTGGAAGAACAAGCGTAATTCTAAATGAAAAAAACATGCAATGTTTATTTTTGTTTTCCCATTGCCAATCGCATTTGCGTTAGATCATTGCATTATATGCAGAACCCAAATAGAAGATTTAACTGCAACAAGTGAGACTCTGGGAAAAAAACGCTCAGGTATCGGAGATGAAAAACTCGACGCAGCTGGTGGAGAAGTTGGAGTTGGAAGTTCAGGAAAAAACTAAACAATTTGATGAGCAACAGTTTTATCTAGTTAATTAAGTTTCATTTGTGTTATGTTTATTAAAGTTACGTATATTTTACTCGAATTAAGCTAGTCTTCTGAGCTAAAAGCACAACTGTCGGAATTAAATGAATTAAACTCGTTATAGTCATATTATGTGCAATTTATTTTCCATATAAATTTTTAGAGGTGGGCTATAGAATTAAGCTTCTAAAATTAAGGAATCAATTCTATCCATTGAGACTTTGAAAGTTTCAATATCGGCCATTTCAAGAAAACCTGTATTAAGGAAATTGCAAATCTGCTTGCACAAGTAAAAATTAAGTTCCTTCCCCAGCTAATAAAAATTTACATGTTGTGAATGAAAACTGCAGTTTGCACTCAAAAAATATCAGGGACTAACGTACTGCAGTTTCATGCAGAAAACTGAGGTATATTTTTGTAAAGGCTGCCTCAGCTTTCTCCGTGAAAACTGCAGTTTTTATTCAACAGATATTTTTATCAAGAAAAATGGTTTTCTTTTTATTCAATAAATGGAGCATATTCTGTCTTTCGCCAAAAAAGTTTACTGTGTCCTTGCTGTGAGGGTCCATGAGTGGACTAAAGAAGAAGCGCCCAGTGACATGACGTCACGACGGCATCCAGCCAATAGAATGGCGGCCATAGAGAAGTAGGGTATTTTTCAGAAACCGATTTGGTTGCGTGTCGACTCGCCCAGGAGGGGTATGGCGCTTATAGCTTTTTCTGTCCCCAAGATGGCGCCGACGGAAATTATGAGAAAAAAAAACGCAAACGCAGCCATAAGCTGAAGCGCCTTGAAAGTTGGAGCCAATCCACTCTACACTATAGATCTCAATGGATCTATGATGAAGATAGCTTGAGCACGTGACTTGAGATAGTTGTACATGTGCTCGTTTTTTCAGAAGCGTAGGCCGCTTATGAACATCTCTGTCACTTTGTATTTTCGTGGGCTAAATTGTTTTTTTCCAAAAGATGTTATTTCTTAAATCGCTCGCTTTAATACACAGATTTGCAGATGGATGATTAATATACTAGTATTTATAAATCAGTAGATATAAATAATTTGCTATTTTTGGGTAAAATATTGCTTATTTTGTGAAAGAAACTCATCAACTAAAAAATCACTGTTGAAATATCGTTCTTAATTCAAGTGGGGGTGCCTCAGCAATTGTGACTATCTTTAATAAGGTGACATGATTTGTGGATCGCCCCTTAACGTCGGCTTCCTTGTATAGCGGATGACGTAGGCTGCCTTTATCCACCACCCCCTATGTGGTGGCAATTTTTCCCGCCGGTCGCGCCACCTGCTGGCACAGGCGTTTTGCTCGGGATGGGAAATTGTGGATACCTAACTCCTCTGGTAACAGTATATATTGGCTGTAATCGGCAATTCATACTGCCTGTCTGGGTCGTCTGAGTGTGTGGCGTCATCTCTGATCCCTTCTCAGAGCATGTCTGGCACCTAATTTATCCGGTTTGCCGACCACAAATTTCTGTATTCAATAATTCAAAATGGCGGATTACACGTCATGCAGTTGTGATGGCATGTTGCGACCGACCGAACATTGCATGGGGGCCGCCATCTTTTGTCTGAGGCGAGGCAGGCGATAAATTTGTCCCTGACACGGCAACCAGAGGAAGTGCCGTCACTCCTCAGACATTTGATTTGCCGATCAACAAACCTGTTTACATCTCTGAGGCCCACATGGATTGCCGACCAACTCTTCTGGCCAAAGCTCAAGATATCTGGCGACCCAAGCAGACAGGTACGAATTGCCGATTACAGCCATTATCTCTATCTCTATGGACTCGCCAGATGGCAGCACATGGTGCCGTGCCACCATTTCCCGGGCTCCGCGATGCAACCGCTTCGCTGTTTCTGTATCGTTTGTCAGTGTTGAAAATCGGTTCTGATGGCTAAAAGGAAAGCGTTAGACGATGATGCCGAGTCTTCTAAATTGCCCAAACATTCGCTAGACAGCGACGAAGAAGACGACGATGCCAAAAAGTACGAGATCTTGGACGAAGACGACATTGAAGGTATAGTATCAAAAAATGCGCACATGTTTTCATGTTCATGCCTATCCGGATCTGTACTTACACACGCACTTTAGCTAATCCGTTATCATTATATATTATCCTGATAAAATGATTAATAACAGGGCAGGAGGATGCAACGATTGAGTTCGACGGAGACATTAAAATAACCCCATTTAACATGAAAGAAGAATTGGAAGAAGGGCATTTCGACAAAGATGGCAACTACTTCCTCAACAAAGACGAAGAGGAGGTCAAAGATCATTGGTTGGACAACATTGATTGGGTGAAGGTGTGTAGAAGGGTAACATTTATGAACAGAGACTGTGTTTGAACCTATTTTTAAAGTAAATGTGTGTGCGTGGCTTTAGGAATTGACAATAAGTTGTACAGCAGCGTGAAAGGCAATTTTCAAAAATTTCTCGTATATCGAAACTTACAAGAGCAGTGGTTATGCATTTCTGTAAATATTATTTTCGACATCGTTAGAAAATGCCTACGTACATTGTAAATCACAGCTATTCTCCATGCAGGACCGTGGAAAAATTTGATAACGTGAAGAAATTTCAATTAAGCGAATTAAGCAAACTGGGGAATTTCTCCAGGTGAAAGCTAAAGAAGTTGACCGTGACGAGGAGATGGACAGCGACACGGACATTGCTCCGATAGACCGGATAAGCGCTTTCAAGGAAATGCTGGCGTTGATGCAGCCTGGTGAGACGGTCATCAGGGCTATTAAGAGGCTCGGCAAGGGTCTGAAGAGCGCAACAGCGAGCACACGCTGGAACCGCAAAGATAAGAAGGCTGCTGCTGCCAAACCGGAAGATGTGCAAGCCGAAGAGCTGAGGAGGAAACAGATGTTGGAGTTAACGGAGAACGCGGACCGTCTTCTGCACTCGGGTAACTTGGTCATCTACGAAGCAACTTACGAGAAGTTAGGCCATCTTGTGCACATGTCCGAGATAAAGACGGCGGTACCTAGCGTTGCTGCCGACACCGAACCGCAGGACATGTTTGGCGACACGTTTGACGTGGCTGCCGCAAAAGCCAAAGAGGCGAATGTCTCGGCGCAAGAAGAAAATAAGAAGGATGATGCAGGTGAATTGCATGGTGGTATTGGCGGGTCTGGAGTCGAGCTGCATTACATGAATTCTTATTGGTGAATTTAACAGAGGAAACGGAGGTTATGTGGCAGTTCAAATGGAAAAATGAGGATGGTGCAGAAGTGTTTGGCCCTCACTCGAGTTCCCAGATGCAAAGATGGGTGGACGATGGTTACTTTGCCGATGGGGTCTGGGTTCGCAAAGCCGATCAGCAGAATGCGGATTTTTACACATCTAAGAGAATAGATTTTGAGCTGTACATGTCGTAATAATAAACCGCGGGTTAATTTCACTCAACACGGGGAAACTTACCCGGTCCGGACATTGAAAGGATTGACAGATTGTGGTTTTCTGTCGTTTCTAAAAATGGGGAAAATCTCAACTATCTGCGGACATGAATTCCTAAATGGGGAGTTAAAGTAGGACTTAAACGTCAACTTGGCTAAAATATATGACGTACGCACTGGTGTCATACTTGTTTTCTCTAGTGCCTACGTCACTTGAGGATGAAACGTCATCCATTTAGCCACTTTACGTCCTATTATATCTCCCTAAAGTGTTTTATCAATAACATAAACTTTCAAAAGTTGATGCGACATATCCGATAATGAAATCCATCCGTAGTGATGCATTCGGCTGTTTATAATTGCTACTGCTATGAATTCGTTTTTATTTTTATCCCATTTTTATGATTAAAGTTCTTTCTTTAAAGGGTTGGTAATTACTGAACAAGTGCTTCTTCCAATTTGTATTAAATTTCATAATAAATTACTGATCAAAATTGCTTCTGCATTGCATTTGAATTAACCTTGTGACCCTTTCTAAAACAAAAAAAAACATTACCATTATGCACAACATTATGTGTTTTCAGGAATGAATTGGGCAAATGATAGTGGCCGCTTTGGTTTTGTGGGGAGCGAGGTAAATTCGGTT
>WWPM01023433.1:0-19096 GCA_023279145.1 Glomeris maerens
TAAAAATCGGGTCGTGCAGATTGGCTGCATTTGCAACTGGGGTTGTATAGACTAAAAGGATTTCATGGCCTCACAAGTTACATAAAAATCATGAAAGCCTGTGTCAGCGTCAAACAAAATAAAGTACTAAACTTTCTGCATGCATGAATCATGCAATCTGCACGGTAGGCTATTGAGCAATCGGAACATTTATAAATGCTGCATACATTCTGCACTTTAAGGTTTCTGTAGCTAGAAAATCACACGGAATGTATGCAGTTTTGCACGGAGACAGAAAGGAGACTTTCGCAAATATTTTAAAAGCAACGGATTAGGTCATTGTTCGTTGAGTTCTGTAAAATTTAAAGCAAAGCTGCAACTTTCTCCCCTCCTGGAAGTCTATAATTTACATTATATTTTCTACATCCCCTCATTCCTCCCGTCAAAATCATACGATATCATATAGGATAATTTATGGATTGTTCCTTATTGCACGAAACAACTTGTTTGGGCGTCACACTTGAAAATTACAGTGTATATTGGCTATTGCTAACACAGGCTCGATTAAGTTATGGGACAATGTACTTGCATGGCATGCTGAATGTCGTCAATTCCCTGTACTAATTAATGTACAAGATGCCGATGGCACCGCAGAGACGATTAAAATCAACGACGCCGAAGCCTCAGAGCGCAATAATATTATACGAAAGGAAAATTTCTGCCTTTCTGTTGACGTTGCTTCGGATATTGGTCCTCATGGGAAGAACCCGGCTAAGAAATCCCTATAAATATACATGACTCCAAAATCCCAACGCTGCTTGAAAACGCTCTTCCCAAAACTTTCCTTTCACAAAGTATAGACATGCATTCAAACCACCCAATATTGACTGAACCAACAACGATTTTACAAAATGTTTAATCTGGAAATTATACGCATTGTTTTTGAATTATAATCTCCATAAACTATTAAAAATAGGCTTACTGTACATACTCTTCCATTATTAATAGTTCAGAAAATACTTTTAAAGTACACTATACATAAAAACGCGAACAAAAGTCAAATATATTGTGAATTTTATTTTTCTTATAGACTTTGCCTTCCTTTTCAGAGCAGAACATGCCAGGATTTCAGAATTCCCGACACGTGTTAATGTCATTTATTGGCATTATAATGCATTGCAAATTCTGGATTAACGCCTTCCACATCCATTGGGATTCCTAACGCCATCCGACTTTCAAAGTCTCCAAAACGATTTAAATTCGCTGCTGTCAACACAAAAATTCTCCTCGCCAATATGCACATTTCTATTTTCTTTTGCGCAGAAACTCAATTTCGACATAGATAACGGCCAGAAAAGGATCATTTTATTCAATAAGTAAAATCCAACAATCGAGGATCTTAAATATAATTTTCAGAATGTACAATAATGTTTATTCGGAAATAGTTGGAAAACCTCTTCATAAAACTTTAATGGCACTATGCAAAAATTAGTAATCCAATCTGGTTTAAATTTCGGTTTAAATTTTAGGAAAATCGAAAGCACGTAATTAAAAACATGACAATAAAAATCGACACAAAAGCAAATGTAGTATATTCGATAAATATATAGACTACCGTTTCTAGTAAATTTTGACCCAATTCATGAGAATACAGTTATACAATACTCTTTTTTTGCAGTTATTGTAATACGCATCAAATTTAATTACCAGCTCCATGGACAAGATCGTA
Source organism: Glomeris maerens (assembly GCA_023279145.1). NCBI lineage: Eukaryota > Metazoa > Arthropoda > Diplopoda > Glomerida > Glomeridae > Glomeris > Glomeris maerens. Next base: position 1,709 of record WWPM01023433.1, read on the forward strand.
AATTACTCCAGATTGTACTATTTAGTTTGATTATTTACTTGCATAATTGAAAGACCATATTCCATGAGGCATTAATAAGGAAAAAATGTCCACCCAATATAGAAACATTGAATTTCCGCTTAAAAACTCAAGTTATGACTGGAATTTAATAATTTATGGCCGGAATAAAAGGTAAAATTTCATAGCACTTTTGTATTCACAATTTATGACCAGGTCCAGAAATGTTCAATTGCATCCAAAGTTTCTAAGTTCTTTCAGCATTCGCAGATCAACATTTCACCTCGCTTTCAGTGCTAATGGAATACATTTACAAAACAATGTGAGTCTACAGTAACTTGGTGAAGCGAAAGAAGCATTCTTTTAAGATAAGCGAATTTTGCTGTCACAATAACCGCAAGTACTCACGGCTGTACTAGAGATTTGTGAAGAGCAGAAAACGCTTGCTTAATTATACTACAAGTGGCCGCCAGTCATTGGCTATATACGAGGTCTACGCCGTTGAGTTGATTAATTTTTCATCAACTATACCTATCCTGTCACCAGAGGGAGTTTCAGTACACATCCAAATGCTGCGAGACACCTCTCTACCAACTCATGTGGCAACATGCCCACATTTCAATATAGCCCCCTAAAAAAACACTTTCCTTTTAAGAAAGGTGTCTCATATGACTGACATGTTAACGAGTCTCTCCTCGAACTTGCATCAATCTTTCACAAGTGAAACTTTGCACTATAGCTGTGGAATGACAACGTTAACTTGGAATACAAAAAATGGATTGTAGCAAAAGCGACGAGAGTTTTATCGGGATTTCGCCATTTAATAGAGTTCATGTTCAGATAACGAAAATCTAACATGCAGTCAAAACTTGCGCTCACTTTCGAGATTTCCAACTCGACTAACTTGCAAAATTTAGACTTCAGAATATATTTTACGTAATACGACATTTCCTAACATGGATTATTCCATTGAATTTCTAAAAAAAATCTCTCCCGTGTTTTTTATTTCAACTGCGGCAATGCACTCGATATTAAGTACTTTGAAAGAACATCTATTCATTGGAATGAACTCGATGGAAATGTTGGGTTTTTTTCAAATTAGGGAAGTGATTTACTTCCACACGTACAAAAATTGAATTCGTAGGTGTTAGCGATAAGTTTTTGGATTCTTTCTATCAACTAGACTTGATGCCAAAATTGGGCGGTGAAAGATTTTTAATTAAAAAGCATCATCCCATTTAGCTTTCAGCATCGTTGCAAAAAGCTTAAGTAAATTGGGCGAAGAAATGAGAATGCCACCAAGATAAGACGTTGATTGCGGAAATATTTTAATTAATTTGACGAATGAAGGCATCATTGCCATTAAGTTTTCTGTCAAGAGCGGCTTTAGGACGAAGTAAATACTTTGCCGAAAGTTTCATCAATGTTGTAATTGGAAAAATAAGCCTCGAATAGCCGGTAAATGAAAATTAAAAAAATAATAGATAGCCCACTCACAAAAGTCACGGAATTTCTACTTTAATTCTAAAATCCACTAAATATTCTTGGCATAGCATTTCTAAGCTATTATCATATGCAAAAAGTAACAACATAGCAGAAATGATGAAATCACACCAACTGACAGATAAATCTAGCAGCTTAGATGTTAGTAAAAGCCCATAACAAGTTGGTACGACCGTTGGGAATTTCTTCTGTTTTTCTTATGCAACTTTCCAGTTTACTAATTGAAGCAACTGAAAATACTACCATTTTTGCTAATCAGTTGGGCACAAATACTCGCTGGTTAAGTGTACCTTTCCACTTATGTCATAAATTTATTTCGCACTTCACAAGGTAATCAAAACCGAGTACATATTTTGCATAAATATTCCGAAATTGTCAAATAAGATAAACATTACCGACAGTATAGTGCAAAAATGTCTACAACTGCAGTAAACTCGATGATTGGTTGCTACATGGCAATTAAATGTGTTGTCTTCCTCAGTTTGGAGTTGATTACAATTAACTCCAGCATGTCACAATGATACTAATGATATTAGTCGGATTCGCCGGTGAAGGCGAATACGAAGTTCTTGTCTAATAAAAATAATAGCCCGAAAAATTACGTAATACTTAGTCAAATTCACAAGTTATCTGCTTTATCTCATATTTCGAGAATAAATTATCTGCGAAACCGAATTAATCGAATTAAAATGGAGCTGTAAATGCATCGGCAGCATATGGAAACGTATATATCTAACATTCTGACATGATACGATACTTGCAAATGAAATTTCAAATAGTCACGTAATGCCGTTTGTCTTACGTGAAGAAACTTCGTTTGTAATAATTGGACTGCGGCGGCATTAATTAAATTTATTTAGCCACTAAAAACATTGGATTCCCTTGAAATCACATTAACCAGAGACGCTGAAAAAAAGTTTCAATCACTATGCTGCATGTACTTGATTTGAGGGCCCGTCGGAGAACACTACTTCCATCACACTAATATATGGAAGACTCCTCGGGGCGGTTTTGTAGACGAACTTCACTACATATTAGATGTTGTCATGAAGCCCTACCGCAAAGCTACCCTTGTCATGCAAGCAAAGAGCCTTTAGCCAGTAAATGCTAAACCCAACTTAAATGAGATCAAAATCAGCTAGATTGAGATTCCTTTAGGGACACTGGTCTAGGATCATAAATGTATGCGGGATACACGTACTACATCCGCATGCAACTTCTACAATACATGCATGGTTAAAACAAGTTAAAACATTCAGCAGCTCATTATTAAATAAGTATGTCCAGTGCAATGAAGGCAAATTGATACAATTGCAACTGCTCTAAAAATAAAATGGAAGAAATAAAAATATTCCCCACCTTTTTAAAGTTTAGACGCTTTATCTAGTTCGCAGCATTCCTTCATCCCATAATTCTGAATATTTTTTGGACATTTATAAACGGATTGCTGCGTTTAACCACATCGGTTTGATAACACTTGTCCCACTTCATCGCCGCATAAGCCAATAAATATTGAAATCTATTTGATTGTTGAAATAGCTTTCGAGACGTCTACCGAAGTCCTAGCACTTATTAGACAACACTATACCGAAAGAGTGACTTACTAGTTCATGAGATCTCATGCACCGCTGTTAAGACCTTCCGACAGATGTCTCAAACCAAGAATTTCCAATGTACATGTACATCATACATATACACATTAACGACATCATTTTTTCGTTTTGAAACAAAACTTCAGTTGAATATTTATGGGAAAATTATTTTCAGGACGACTGCTTTTACAAGATTATCAATTTGCAAATTAGCTAGGGAAATTAATGCGGATTTATTTAAGCTGATGTAGCAATGAGAAATTGGCGGGATAAATTACAATTATATGTAAGGAAATTAAGGAAACTATCACATGGTCACAAGTTGATTTATAAACTAATTCTAGTAATGGAGAAGAAGTCTTCGAGATGCTAGTATTTCTGTACAACTTAATGCAATATAGGATAGTACACAGTTTGTTGGCATTGAATGGGATGCTTAAATCATTTTCTCTTGGTAATGGAATGGGGTATGGTAAGAAACTAAAAGCGGAAAAGGTGGAGCATGTTTTAATTTGATTCTTGTGCGGAAATGAAGTGCATTGAAGGGACGTTGATCAAACGCGAGCCGCCAAATCGCATTGTCTTCTTGCAGATGGAAACTCAAGATCTTGTCCTATTCGGGCGGTTCGATCAAGAAAGACTTCAAGAATCATTACTCGTTTCGTCCACCTCCCACGAGACTATCCAAACACCTTTAAAACCTCCCTTTTTTCATCAATCGCACAAAAAGAATTGCAACGATTTCTTAGCCTCGTTTCACGGCCCATGCACTTCTCGTAATAATAGCCAACCTTCCTAAACGACACTACTATAACAAAATCTGAAACAAAGCAAATGCAACAAAAGCAATTCTGAATTCACACAACATCACACAAGTAAAGAGAAATGTGCATAGCATACGCATTTCAAAAGTTCATATAGTTTTTAGGTACACCTTTGGAAATACCAAAATTTGTTAAAATGATAACGTTAATTTTCAAATATATTTTGTTACATTGATGCGCTCCCATCAATAACTCGTTAATAGTCACTGTTGTTATTGACAATGTTACATCTTGTTCAAATGCTATGCAAAAATATTACATTCTAAACTGAAAATGTACCTAAAATTTGTCAACTTGAAGACATTTGCATCATCTCAAATCCATATACTACATCATTCTGTTTTCAGAAATAACATTGCAGAAACATCTTAAAATCAGGTGTTTTCGCATTTTCATATTGAATCAAGATGTGCATTTCAGTATATTATTCAAAAAAACGTAATGAGACGGTTGAGAGGGTCTGGATGTAAGATGAAACACATGACTTCAAAAGATGGCAAGTTTTAGATGCCTTTTGCACATCTTGTAATATTTTTGAAATTATCTGCACTATATAATGCAAACCTTTAATATTCAAAAATATATCCAAACTCATTCTACATTAGATGTAATGCAACCACACACTCTTTGCACATAGCTTGATGCATATACAAATGGATTTTATGTAGATACATTCATGACTGGACCTAATGAAAATTTCGATATCTCGAAGCCCTTTGTTGCCATGCACCGCCTTCATCGTGTAGTACAATATGACGACGACATATCCTCTGTATGTACCATGCGTGAAGTAAGTTACACGTCCAGTGATCGATTGGTAAAGCACACCTCATGCAAGATGAATGAACTAATTTGTTGATGTATGGCTGCGAGATAATTACATGCTGGCGCTTTCCCCCAAAGGTGCTTCATTAACTGTTACTTTTCCTAGACAACACTTTAACTCTTCCATTAACAACATCTTAATTACAATGTAAACGTCCATCTGACCTCCATGTCCAAGCCATGAAACATTTCCTATATCATATCCCTTGTGCTGTTAATGTTCGCGTGGTCAAATATGTAATGTTTAAATAACTTCCACAATAAAAACATTATCTTAATTTCGTATAGCCCCTAAATATATGGCCCATTTTTGCATTGCACATTGGGATGCGATATACCTGAATTGAAATCACTGACTGTCGGCAATACGTTTAATCATGTTCAAGATTTAATGCAAAATTAAAAATGAATATAAGTAGGACTCCATGTGTACCGGATGGTCATTGTCCGCTTGTTTTGTTTTGTTTAAATTGAACACATTATTTAGGCAAGATATGCATTTCGAAATATTAGACATGTCCTTGCCACAATCGCAGATTAAAATATATTTGTTAGTCATGATATTTTTTCAACAGTTATACATGTAAAATCAACGAGTCTGCATAATTTGATAACGTAATTTGCATGGTAAGATTGCAATGGAGTATTCAGTGAAACTACTACTACAGTAAGTGCAAATTTCATTAGGGGAAAATATAAAGACGCCATACATTTAAATTGTATTCAATTCTTATGACCGCGCGATTTAATAACCAACTGACCGATATTCGTTTTAATTCTATTTGTTTCTGGAGCAATCGCAAACTGCAAAGAAATACCAAACGCAAATTCAATACACAATGTGAAATGCTCTTCTCTCTCACAGGTTCCAAAATATTTCCGGTTTTCTTACAGTGAATACAAACAACTAATTGAATTATCATTTTTGCAGGATATCTCGATCATATTATTTAGCAACGGGATTAGAAATATATTTGAAATTTGTATTTTCAATAAACAATAACATACGTAGAAATGAAATTTCTTATTTTTCAAGGCAGATCTAAAATTCCTGCAACACCGCGTATAAAGTAGTCGCAAGCCAATTCATGCAAACGAGATTAATAGTTAGCCGATTCACATTAATCACTGTCATTTTCGAGACTATAATTATCAATTTCAATTTATAACTAGTAATATAAGCGCAGCAATACGCAGCATCTCTTTGAATATTTTTACATTTTAGTATTAATTTGTCATCCAATCTGGTTACTCTACATATAAAAGTGCAATACCGTTGCAGGGCACAGTGTGACGAGGATTCAAATTATATGTTACGCAAATCTATAATTAGGTCTATGTAGACACGTGGCGGTTATACTATCAGAATCTAATGCTGGTAGTTTTATTTTGTTGGCCGACGTTGATCCGGACGAAAAGCCATCTCCTTGGAATTAATTAGGCAATCCATTACTGACTCGTTAATTTTCGCAGCTTTGGAAGACATTGGGCGTCCCATGCCAACCAACCAAAAGACAGATAATTAACGCGACCCAAACTAATTTACTACAATCCCATTATGCATATTAAAATAGTCCAACCGCGCCCTCTGCACGACACTCCTTCGCCCCACAAAACCAGTCAAGCTAAACGGCTTAATTGCACATCTTCATGCATTTCGCATCAATGTATCAAACTTGACTCCATATTTGCTGAATAAATTATTTTATGAGAGAAGGAATCATTGAAAATTGTTTGTTGAATGTCGTGTTCTACAAAAATGACAGAAGATTGCTAAAAAACGTTTGATAGATTTTAATAGGAAAAAAGGTAAAATGTATTCTATTACATAATTCTGTACATAAATTAATGCAATTACACAAATCATAGCTTTAAAAAACTTCTGAACCATCTCACAATAAATTAATTTAGTGGACTTAAAACGTTGTGCACATTAAAGACTACAAATGAAACTTTTTGGAAACTTTTTGGAAACTTCAGGACCGAATCACATTTCTGACAACTGCAGCCTTAAAATCGAAATTTCTGGCACACGCGTCCTCCTAACACAAAAGGTACCATATATACTTGAAGTTGTTTCCAAAAAGAATGCGAGAGAATATCAATGGCGGTTTAGGCTAGCCAAATGGAGTCTTTTATTATTTTACTTTCCGCTTTAGTACATGGCAATCGGGATTGGCGAATTTCTGTGAAAGGAACGAAAAAGCAGAAATAAATTTATTGATTTCGTTTCCTTTTGGGAAGAAAGTTTTTGCAGAACTCTCCCTCGATATTTAGGTGAAGAGAATTCCTTCCGCAAAGAAAAACGACACATCGATTTCTTTTCTATACATATATACGCACAAATACGCCTAACTGCAATGCATTGAGCTCAATTTATTTTTCCGGATGAAATGAGCTTCTAAGTATACAGATAACGCCAACTGCACAAAAATTCAGCATTTCTTCCATCTACGAGTATATAGCACAAATGCGTCATCCAAACTTTTCCCAAAAAACCTGCCCACAATAAGTACATTTTAGCATACTACAAACTCCAAACAGCTGAAGATTAAAAAAGACGCAATAATTATAGAAGTAGTCGGTCTTACGAGTAGAAGATGTTGTTTTATTTGCATTTACAGTGCGAGTCAAAAAAGTGGTTTCAGCCCTAATAACTTTTCAGGAGTGAGTGAAATACGAACATTATATGGCCATTACGTAGTTTAGGTGGGAGCTATCCATTTATGTACGTTTCCCTGACCTTGAATCGACGCTTTAAGGTCGTCCAAGCTTCAAATTCTACAATATTAAAGATAAGTACATAGGTAGTTGTAATTGAAGATGTGTTTGGGGTCCTTTGTGAGCAGAGCTATGGAAACAAATTAAATAGGCCCCACTTGAAGCGATTTTCCTGCACTGCATCTCGTGACCTCAAAAACCATGCCAGGAAGCTGTGCCAACCATTTTCAAGTAACTTTTCTTATTTAAAATATGAAATCCTGATGTAATTGCCAATCGGGATACACCAATTAGCGGACAAAAAGCCCCTTAGCTTTTCAATTTTAAGCAACAGTGCTATGTATATCTATTTGCATTGCGTACGTAGAAAATATTGATTTTAGAGTTGAAGGGTAACTTTGCAAGGTTGCCTATCAGAAAAGGCAAAAAGACCCTTGCAATGTGTTGCAAAGTTCCACTTTTTTCTATTTATCAGGTAAATTTTGATCAAACTCACTCTCACATTTGCCGCAACTATTGCGTACGTGTCATGAATTATGCATGCATTAGGCACACAAAATTCAATGTTAAAAAAGTGCATGCAAAGAAGATACTCAACCTACGTTAGAAAACTTATCTGCAGATAGTGTACGAAACCGAATGATGCTGTCATCTGACGAACGCACACCAAGCCGTCACAGTGAATATAAATTTATCAACAATGTACAAAAAATATGGTTCACGCCAACAGAATTATCATATTGGCTTTAACAGAGTTTGAAACTTAATTCTGCAACACTAAATTTTTCTTGATAACTACATACAAAGTAGCGCACTCGTAATTGGTAATACAGCCTACTGATGACTTTTTGTTCAAGGAATGCTTTCCATATTCTACCACAAAATATATGTTTTTAATGTATGGGAATTTTCTATACTTAACTCTACTAAAAAATTAAAGCAAACACTAGTGTTAAAATTTAGGACTAAAAGAAATCCCTTAAAAGTAACAACTTGTAAAAGTTATTCCGAACATTATTTGGAAAATTGATACGAGCATGTTATGTTATCCCTGCTTCTGTAAAAATGAAGGAAAGTGACTTTGAGAAGTTATCTTTCTGTAATGAAGCATTCATTTGATATCAATAAGACAATATTCCCAATTCGCTATATCCTGTGCAGTGGCTTTCTTGGACAGATAGGTAATGTAATCATTAATTAGCTTTTTTCCTCTCATTGCGAGGAGAATGCGATCATCGTTACCAAGTTCTTGGATGGGGAAGGACTATTTAAAGGAAAGGCATTAATCGGATTAGCCAGAAAAGAGGTCAGAAAGGAATACACGTAGAATGGTTCTTCTTTCTACGTATATGTATAGAGGTGGATAGCGTGTTAGCAGGGCTACAGTAGGCGATCCGATGAGCTTTAGGAAAGAAACAGAGCGGTGGCCAGAGACTTGTTTCTCGTTAACCGAGTTTCCCCAGAGAAGGGCCCAAATGCCGTCATCCAATTACAGCCTGGCTTGCCCAAGTGCTGAAACGCACGAGTGCCAGCCACATCGATACAAACGCACTACTCCTACGCCAAACACATCAAGCTTTCATCTTAATGCGTCCCTTAAAAAACGACTCACTTCAACCTACTTTCAATCCTACTTATACTAAACAGAGTCCCTTATTCTCATCATATGCAACATTAAATCCCTAAGCCTCATTATTAAATTCAAATGACTATTTCAAAGATTTGTGGTGACGCTAAATAATGTACGCAAGCAATATACTCAAAACCAGTTTACTTGGTCTTTTTAGTTCGATTTCGTTCGGAACTAGTAACATTAATGTTTTTGTCATTTTAATTCTTAGAGTAATAAATCTGTGCTAAGTACAGAAGTATGCAATTGCATATTTCATCATGCCCTAATGACTAATTTCAATTATGCTAGTAAAAATTCACAGTTGACTGTAAGAAGTCAATAAACAAAGTCGGTCCAAATTGAATTTCATATATGGGGGGAAAAACCATGGTTGACCATACATTTATATGCCAATGCAATGACAAAAGAGCAATGCAATTATTGATCGGGAGAAAATGGCGCCAGATACAAAAAAGAACAATGCCACTGCAAAGTTAGGTACTCCAAAGTCACAATTCTCCTTCATCAAAGTCCCACGAGAAGGATGCAGCTTGGACCTCTGAAAGCTTTTCGAGCAAATCACGTTAACCCTTATAGTAGTCTATATATCCTTACTCAGGGCCTACAACGTACTCTATATACAGTGCGTCATTGAAAGAAAAACATTATGGCATGTATCTAAAAGAAGAAAACGGTCAAGATCTTGGCTTATTCGCCAAACTCCGCCAGAGGGAGAATCGTACGACCTCCAATTTTCTTTCTAACCACTCCCGGGAACGGAATACAATAGCTTGGGAATTGGGTTACAAATTTCGGGAGTCGTCCTAATCGACCTTTTCTTCCGAGTACACCTTCATTTTACTCTCCTTCTTTCTTTATCTATTTCTTTCTGCGTGTTTCTCGCAACGCAGCGCAGAAGCCACCTTTCAGGTCTTGGTGGGTGTACAAGTACACGTATTGCAGGCTGGATGTGAGCAGAGTTATATTTACGATTAACAAAAGGGGTGGTTGACACTTCCATACGTACACCTCATCCCAAGGAGTTCTTTCTCTAAAGCAACTATAGTGCTTCAATCTGGCGTGATTGCACTTTGCCAGCAAAAGAACAAGAAAAAAATCACGATAGTGATACACAAGTGAACAGTGGGTGGCTATAACAACACCATTCAGCTAGAAAAAACTATATTCCCTTCTATGTTTCGAAGTGAAAGATATACAAAGGTAAGGAGAGCCTTAAACGTTAGGTGGACTTCCTTGCAATCAGTGCAAATGCAGTGCAGCCTAATCCATTCGCATAGCCTACTAATTTTCTGCATCTGGTGTTGTTCACAATTCATGAACATGCAAAGAAAATTTGTTCATATCAAAATTCAAGGGAATTAATCACAATTTTACTTCAGAATGACACTTTTACAGAATTTATGGGTTTTGAATTTTTTTTATCCTTTCACTTGAACAATAAAATATTTTTTTAACAATGTGGTAAATGCATATTGCACATTGCATATGGAGTCATTCATTGAACTGGATATAAGAGCCCTGTTGGAACCGGCAGAGTATAATTGTTCTAATGAATGAAATGACCGATACACTAGAAAACTTTTTTTTTACTTTGAATAGGGCCTATATTACAAATTTCACAATGTGATAATTAACAAAATTTAATCATTCATTTAAACAGTAAAAATGAAACTAAAATCTAAATTCTTATGCAGTAGAATTCGTTTAATTGCAGTTCGCTTAATTGTCACCGGTTTTTTTTTTACCAGCTCAGCAGCGAAAGGTAACATTATTTCAGTGTCATTTCAAAGCCATAATTCCAGATGTGTAATAAAGTTGTCCACTACGTGATGTTTTCAGGGCTTCACTTCATGTTACTTCGCTTAATTGTCAACCCCCTACAGGTGACTATTAAACGAATTCCACTGTATTTAAACAAGATTACACAATGTCAAATCTTATCGAATGCACCTATAAATTGCGCTCGTTCATTTTTGTTTCAAACAGGAAGTACTCCGAAGTAGCCATGTGCATGATAATCATTATTGCTCAAAAGAGAATTTGGAATGAGGGTCCAGGAAATCTCGCGTATGACACGCTATTATATCGAGCGGAAAATAATTGTGTGTGATCGGTTCTGAAGCAAATACAGTATAAGCTTCTCAAAATGGCGGCCTATCAGGCGCTTAAGCTCACGCACACACATACACGTATACCTATACGACTACAGCAACGAAGTTTTATTCTTCATTTCCCATGAGGCCCATGCAGAAATATACAAATGAACATTTGGAAGAAAACTTTCAATCTCTAAATAGCAAAAACATCGGCATTTAAGAATGTATTTATGAAATGACGTCACGGGCAGGATTAAAATGTGTGCTCTAGATGTCATTTTCTCAAGAACAAACACAACCTGTTGTCGCATCCTAGTTTTGCTTCAGCATATTGCATTTTCCTCAGTTCTGCGCATAGCAATCACGAATGGGATTATATGGCAGTACAGAGATATAAAAATTTCGACTCGAGACTAGGAAATAGGCACGAGCAATATGTTAGATTGTTTAGGAAGAAAGTAGGCTGCAAAAAATGCTCGATTTGGATTGGTAAAGTTGCATCCTCAGTTCAATGTGAAGTGTCTCGTTTTCAGAGCTGCGAGCAAACTGAATTCCCTAGACGATAGGCAAAACGAATTTAAACCTGCCAGGTACGTATACCTACTGAATGCACTATCGGCTAAGACATATTCTTCGTATTTTGTTTATGCATTGCTACAGCATTTATACCCGTCTGAATTTCTCGACGTTCCTAGCTACGACACCAATCTCCTACCTAGCGGAAAACGGATAATTCCCTTGCGAAATCCACCATCTTGAAAGCGAATGCAGATTAACGATACACGAATTTCCCCAACACTTTTTTTTATCCAAAGTAGCTTCCACGTTTTTCATGACATGCAATTTGCAATTGCGAATAAATACGTTGGTATTGTTTGATTGTAATTTATGAATTTAGAAGAGGGTTATATTTTATAGAATTTATACCATGGTGTAGGTTCTGAAAGACAAAGACAAATTCATGCATATGCCTTTTCTTTTGTAAAATATTCAATTAGTCGAACAGAACATTTGTTATTTAAAATTGTTTGGTGGCAACAAATGTGGTTTCGTTATAGAATAAAAAAAATAGTGTTTTATGAGACCAATGACATCGTTTTATCTTATATCTGCTACCACCAGTATGGCAACAAATTAATACACAGGAACCTAATACTATACAATTGCGGAAACCGAAATTGTATGCGTTTGCTGATGATTTTTGCCAAACCGTTGAAATACTGTACTACAAAAGCCAGGAGAAAATTATTAATTATATTTGTCATACTGTCATAAATAAGTTTGAGGGCGAGAAAACGTGGCAAGTAAACCTTGAAATAAGTGGAGCTTGTCTAACGCGATAAAACACTTTGCACCAGAGTCAATCGGCTCAGATTAACGCCATTGATCCCAGGCTTCTCTTGTGTATGTGTGTATATATATATAAAAGAGGGCGGACAAAAACCACAAACTTCAAATCGGCCTCTACCCAAGTTAAGCCGTTTCAGTGGTGCACTATTACCTTGCACATTATGGATGACAGTTGCGCACAACTGCATGGGTAATTTCTTTGTTTAAACTATCTTTACCATGCTCAGCACATGCAGGATTATATCAAACAATTGCATATTTTAATTTCATCTTCGTTTTCTGATGAACAACTTCTGGCGCCTACAATTTTCTTTAGGACTTGCATTTACCTTACGCCAATACAATCGATTCCAGTCAAAAATTATTACTTCTTCCCTCCAATATAACTTAAATATATGAACATACTTTTTTAATTTAGTCAGGTAGAGAAATCCATATTGTAACGCTTTCAGCAAATATTCACATAACCGGGCTTAATGAAAAAAGAAATGCGAAGAACAAGCGGTGCACTTCTAAAACTTTTCCTTGTCCTCCAAGGGAATATCCGAGCAAAAAGTTAATATATGAAGTGAAGGATTTAGTAATTCTCACCAGACCAAGCCAATATGTGATGGAATACATATATATGCCTTCCTATTTGGAAGATCCATCATTTACTTTTAAACTGGCAACGACGATCGATATTTCAGAGTGATGAAAGGTGAGGATTTCAGTGGTAATAGCTTGGAGGCTCGAGATTAAACTTTTTTCTGTGAAAAAAATTCACTGCCTTCGCAAATCGACCACGTCTTGTTTTAACCTACCATCAATCCGGATAAAACAGGGGTTGGAAAAAATCGTTATGCGCTAGAGAATCATCGAGACCACAAACAAAAAAAGGAAGAAATGGCAAGTATCGTTTTCGAAAATGGCTGCAGATGGGTCACGTCTATGTGAGGAAATAAAACCCCGAGTGCTGGCTAGCAACCTTTCTGGTGACAAAACATAAAATCGATTTCTTCAAACAAAAGTTTACAATCGCTTTGTTTTCAGCGAAACGAGAAAGGAAAGGAAAGAAAAAGGAGAAACACGAAAAGTTACAAAAACCGCGCTTTGCGCACTTCGCATACAAGCACCATTTGTATCGATGCCAATTTCAGGTGCACTAGAGTGTTCTCCTTCGTCCGTTTTATTTCTCGTAAATTCAACATTCTATCCAAGAAGCTTTTTCCTCACCCACCACACAAACAAAAATCGTGCCTGCATTACGAATGCGAAAAGCGCTACTTCACCCACCCAAACAACAATCTTTTCAATTTTTTCTCTTTCTAAATGCCTTCTTCCCTACTTCAAATTCAACTGAAAACCGAAAGCCTCACTCAACCGAAGCACAATCTCCTTAGAGGTTCGAATAAACTTTGCTATGTACGCATCGTTTCAGAGTTCTTAATAAATAAACCGTCATTAAGTGCGACCAAGAAGTACCTTTTGTTACGATATGCATGGAACAATGAAATGTTTTCTACAAATGCCTGAAATATAGATGTGATGAAGCCACCTGGAACTGACAAAATGTGGTTGTTTTAGAATATTATTTTACTCGTTATAAAACAACAAGGTGTAAATTGTGTCTGCAGTTGGTAGCGAAGATACAATATAAAAAGATGCAGTCAAGTGAACAAAATAGTGAGAATGACAATTTCTAATTTCAGCCGGGGGAAACGATCTATATCCAAGATTCAATTCCACACAATTTGTACTTTGGGCTGGTAAGTGCAGAAAGTATAATATAAATATTTGAGCACTGATGCAATGAGCCTCTAATACGAAGTTAAATAATGACTAAAAAAAGTTCTTAGCTAAGCTAGCAACTATCTAATATTCAAATTAATATGTAATGGGGAAAATATAAGCTGTAGAAACTAGTTTAAATCTTGTCCCAGGAGAGGATCCTTGCAAGTATATCTAGCGTGATTTCATCATTTGGTCCATATGATCCAACGTCGAGTTATTTAACAGTGCAGAATCCAAAAAGCAGCTAGGACACAATCAAATTTTCCATAATACGTAGATTTCGGTGAAATTTAACATCAGAAAGGGCAAGTTAGAAGAAAAGTGACACTGAAAATGCAACTAAATATGAGATATGTTCTGCACTCGTTTGCCCATCCTCGTTGATTAGCAGACAAGTTGCTAAAATGGTATCTTAATGTTAAGAATTACGGTGAAAGAGTTAGGGATACACAAGATAAAAATTCCAATAAGCATTCAATATGTTGTATCGAAATAGCTACAGAGCAGCCATTTAACCTTTGTAAAACACGCAGAACTCTTAATTCAAATATACTAGCAGCCAAAAATGGCTTTCAGATAAGGGAGTATTGATAATTATATTTGACGGCCCACATGACTCAGTCACAGGAAGCTTACAGAAGTGTATAGCGAGGGCAACGAAAGAAAAATCACAACCAGGGGGCGGTACCTGTCGATGGACGGAGTGCACAGTGCAACCATTTAGATTGATGAGCCCCTCGTTATTGATTTTCTTACATTGCACCATTCTAAAATGTCTTTTTTCCACCATTCCTAGCAATTAACTTTATTATACGTATTTTTATGAATGTAATTGTTTGTGGCTATTTGTACTAATAACAAACGTTCAATTGTTATAAAATTGTATTTTTAAGGAGTTAAAATTAGTTAAAAATAGCAAATCACATCTGTGGATCCACTTATCATGTGAACCAGCGAGTCAATTAATATACGTAAATATAACCTATTCCCGTAAAAATTAATCACAAGAACAATGACAAATTCCTATACGTATCGAGGGCACCAAAGCAAAAGGGGTTAAGTGCGCTTTTGTCAATTTCACAGGAGCGAAGATTAAAGACACGATTTTCTTATGAAGTCTATGGAATTAATTCTAGAAGTTTGTAGAAATTGTGCATTTAAAGTAGGAATTTAAAACAATGGTTTGCACATTGAAAAGTACGGACTTTTTTACATTAGAAAACATAAAAAAACGAAAAAGGGCTTAAATCGACCTAACTCCTTTTGCTTTGGTGCCCTCGATATGGTCAGGACTATTACAGTATTGAATTCACAATACGTGTAGCGGTGTTAGTATCTTGGCAAACATTTTTTCTGACAACAAACAATTCACTCTGACAGGCCTACTTGTACAACGATCTGTTTCAGACTTTTATGTAGAATTCATCGATTTGACGCCTCGCAGAGCGTGTTAAATAATAAGAGTTGACTCATAAAGAGCAACATAGAAAGGAATTGAGCCCACAGCAAGACTGTAAGCGCCCCAGTGGGCTTTCATGTTAATTATTACGCAATACAGATGCAAGGATTTTGCGCCAGCTGTGCTTATCTTATCACTGCAAAGAAAAGTATATTGAGGCTTGCTGCTATTCGAGCTCCCAGTTTCCCTTTTCAATAAAAGCTCGTTTCCCTGCGCCACTTTGCTGCAAGTAGCCCCATGATAGCTGGAGATGTTATGCATGCGGATATGCGTATAAGGGAGAAAGAGAAGGATGAGAAGAAAGCAAGAGAAATTCACGGATTTCTCTTATCGATCGATTGGCTGGCTGTCACGCGCCGCTGATTATATTGCGGGGAAATATTTAGGAGCTAGACAGTTGGAGAAGGGTGGATTGAAAATAACCTTCCTTATCCTCCATTTCAAACAAGAAACGACCTTCCGGTGTACGCACCGGCACAGTCACAAACTCCCCATGGCGCCGACAGCCAAAGACGAATGATCCTAACTTTGCTTCCCAACCCTGACTTTCTTTCTAACAAACAACATCGTCAGCAACAAAGAGCTCCGGAGCGCCATACAAAAGTTGTTATACTTCAAAAGCTGTGATGTCTACAAAATATCCGTCGCATTTGACAAATTGTCCCTGGCACTTCAGAATATACCTATCTTAATTTTAATTCGTATAATGTTTGGAACAAGAACTTGAAATGTAATTTCCCACTAAACTGTACCATATAGATATTAAATGATTTCCCCAAATTCAGATCTAATTTAACATAACCCATTTATTCATAATACAAGTACGTGTGTATAATTCGACCTAAAAATATAACTATTTATATAGAATTTTCATAAATCAATCGGTAAACATATTTCAATTCGATGGCTCTCTAGTTTTATCTATGCCGCATACACAAGAAATGTTAAAACTGAACATCTATTAAAAATAACGGTCTTGTCTATACAGGCTTATTTGCTATAGCGGTCAAATGGCTGGTTATTTATTTCCTCCCTGAAAAACATTTTACCTGTTTTGGGTGACTCATCTAAAAGTTGTGTACACTGATTAAACCCGGTTCTTGGACAAATGGTCATTAGCAGCATAGCATACCATTTGTTTGCTATAACGGTTAAAATCCAGGTCTCCCTATAGAAAATAGTTATAACGATATTTCACTGATTTGCTAAGGTTCAATTGGGCTTTTAAAATTCATAAAATAGTTGCCGAAGTTTGCATGGGCTTAATATACTAATTTTATGCTTAAAACGTATAGGCTACACTATATGGAATGACAAATGTTAGCACCATCAACGACTACAAAAATAACAAAACAGCAACACATTGCATGCTTCGTATACGTACAGTATATGCAACTCTGGATTACGCATATAAATATTTACAACATTTTAAAGCTATGCACTATATAAGGACTTAAATTGCACAAAAAAACGAGGGAAATAGTGGAGTCTCAAAGCTGGTATTATTACGAAAAGAAGAAAAATTACAGGGTTGTGTCGTAAAATGATTAATGCCTCACAATACCGACATTCCTTTTCTTGGGAAAAGCAAGAATTCTGCAACCCGCCCCCCCCC
>WWPM01023434.1:0-15591 GCA_023279145.1 Glomeris maerens
TGCCATTATTTTATGTACACAGATTTCTAGGCGTTATGACCCCATTAGCGTTTGTTGGATAGCAATATTTTCACTGGAAGAATACAAAAGCGAAGGGATTTGATTGTTTTATGGCCACTTTATAACTTGTAGGGTTATAGAATGATATTTTTGGAAACTAAAGTTTGTTAGAGCTCTAGATCTGTGCACTACATTGTATATTTTCTTTTGTTGTTTTAACTAGGTAATTTCAGATTAATGAATAACAAACATTTGCTCTTCCTGGCTGTCATATTGTTCATTCCAAATGCATAACAATTACCAATTAATTCAAATACACAATGTAGTTTTTGTTAATATACTATAGATTAAAGAACTGTATAGTGTTAACTGTTAATTATAATTCTCATTGAGGTTTGTACTTCGAATTCTGTAATATGTGAAATCGTTCTGAAAAGCCTATTTTAAGCAACTTTCAGTTTTTCCAGTGCATCTCCTCAACAAAATTATATTTAAAAAATTTAAAATATAGAACTTTATCTTGCTGAACAAAGAAATAAGTATGTAACTGCATTTCCACTAGGTGGCACCACATCCGTATATTTTCTTTATTTCATTGCGAACAATATACTATAGCGCCATTGAAGGTTGTGGTTGTGCACTGAACTTAGATGTCAACTTTCTTTGGAATTCCTTGAATTATTTACCAATATCATTTGTTGCCAGCTTGAATGCCAATTAAGTTGACAACTATCTGTGAAGCTCGTCACCAGAGGGCATTGTTTCGATTATGACGTGTTTGATGACGTATGCAAAGCCCCTCCCGGACTCGAAACTGTGTGACTCACTTTTTCGAAACAACACCCAGTCAATTTCAAGTAAACTTTGTTGGCTGATGTGTGCGTCAATTTCAGCCAACTTTTCGTGAAATACCCGATAGGATTTTCATGCTGGATTGTAACCAAAGACGTGGCAACTGCAAACAAACTTCAAACTTCGCACTTAAAACTTCTAAAATATGGTGAGCGCATTTTATATATTTGTTCTCAATTCGGCGTATATTTGTTTTACTGCACACCTATTCTCTTGCAACACATGTGTAGACTTTAAAACTGGTTGTATTTGCCAAAACTCGTGACGAAATTCGTCCGTTGCAATTTTCGATGTGCTTTCAAAAAGTTTAAAGTTGATAAAACTCAAAGGAAAATTACGAATTATGTGGTTCAAAGTCCCATAAAAGTTTAAAACACTGTAGTTGCATGGTACCAGTTTCTTTAACCTAGTTTTTAATATTTATATATTGTTAAAACAATTAAAAGTTTTGAACCAAATTAAATTTAATATTCACTAGGTATGTATTTAAAAGAGCTCGAACAAGAAATTGTAGTTTTCAATGTTATTTATTGAACAATATATGAAATATTTTTCCTGATCGATGTAAATTTGTATCTAAAATGCAAATAAATTTGTTAAAAGAGAGCAAAAGTGAATTTTATGAACTTCCGGTAATATAACACCTGTACGTAATTAATGTACAGCAAGTTTGATTAGAAATGTGTGAAATTAAAGTGGAAAACTAATTAATTACCTATGGATGTTTGAGTTTTATGTGATCTAATTCAAAATTTCCAAAATGTCAAGTTAGTTTCCGTTTTTTAAATCAATATTTTGCAAACTAATGTCAATATTTGTAATTTCCTCTGTAACATTTATCAGGTTGGCAAGGATGATAGTTGTTATAGTATTTTTTTATCTTGTTGAATGTCCTTCAAATTTAAGAGCTAATAATTGGAGATTCTCCCAAATTCACTGACCGAAACTTCAAATTAAAAACACTTTAATTGCGACAAACAATTCTCCTTTTTTGTCTTTGAACTTTATTATAAAAGTCCGTTATTTCCGCCATGTAAATTCGCTGTTTCTTAAAAATAAAACAATTGTTGAAAGGATTATTGCAAAATGATGGAATAAGCAGTTTTTGTTGTTGACACGAGCAAATCTCTTACTTATTTTTACAATTGAATAAAGTTGTTTACTTGGCAGTTTGTCTATTTACCAAATAGAGCGTGAATATTATTTTTTTAATACTGCTGCATCACTAATTCAGTGTTATAACATTGAAAATGATCCAATAATTTTCCCCTTATAAATGTATCCTTCCTTATGATGTGCTAAAGCTCTAAACACGGGCGTAAAGACACTGTTAACTCTTTGAGTAGTTATTGTAGTTGGAGGGATAAATATCGAAACTTGTTCATATCTGTTGGGTAAATTTGTGAAAACCGATTTACGCCCTTGTATATGCTGAAGGCAATGCAAATGGGCGCAACAGAGGCGTAAGTTGGTATAATTCGGATTATGGATAACCTCATGAATGAGATAGAAGTAGTAAGTGAACTCCGCATGTTGACAGTAGATAAAACTTTGCTGCCACTTCTGATTTTATTAATACTACAACAGGAAACAGGTTTTAGATTATTTATTTCCCAATTCTTAGAAATTCTAACTCATTGTGAGCATTCACTATTAATTTATTGCCTGAATATCGTTCAAAATTGCAATTCAAAATGTGATTTTAAAATATGAAAATGGAGTTACGTTTATTAATACTACTTTTAATTTGTTTACGAATACACTTTGAAGGAAGCTTTCTAAAAAAGACGTGGATTTCTTATTTTATGGGATTCTACAAAAATGAGTCAACAATTGTAATTAAAAAAATGAAGATCCTTTTTTACCTGTCCAACCGAAAACTATTCTTAGGAATAATTCATTCTGCTGTTTATTTAACTACTGTGTTAACTGAGGCATGTTTGTTTGATCCATTACAGCACTTGTCCATAATAAATAACGAAATTGCGAGTTTTCAGAGCGGAAATGGTCATTGTAATCATGTGATCTGTATTCACTGGAGTGTGTGTATAAGAACCAGGCTAATAAGTTTGAATTGATCACCTATCGATCAGGACAAAATCCGATAATGATTTTCCTGAGCTGGCTGATGTTAATGTTTGCTCTCCTATACTGATATAAGATGTTATTGTGTGATCGGTCACGTGATGACACTCACTTGAACAGTGACGGACAAGACCTCAATTGGCACAAGTCATTGAACTCTAATGGACACTTGAAATATCCCTCATAACATTCTCACAAAAAAGTCATGATATACATAAATAAAACAAGGATAAAACATTAGTAAAATGTACGCAAGGCCACATACTGTTTTGTGACACGTGTGCGCAGATGGCGCTCTGCGTGACGTCACAAGGACACACTTTTAATATTTCTTATTGATTCTGGAAATTTGAGAATAAGTTTCCACTTTATGTATTTTCATTAGAATTGTAAGTTTTAATATCTACATTTGCCGTTATTCATTTTGTGACATTCATCATCAAAATATTCATGAAATTCTTCAGCGAAGTTGCAATTTCATCACAGCACATGCTCAGATAAAGAACAGAAATGGTGGCTGCAGAAATGATATTGGGTGTTTTCGGCAATTCATATTGTCGCCAGATATCTTGAGCTTTGGCCAGAGAAATTGTTCGGCAATCCATGTGGGCCTCAGAGATCAAAGCGGGTTTTTTGTTTGGCAAATCAAATGTCTGAGGAGTGACGTCATTTTCTCTGACTGCCGTGTCAGACAAAAATTGTTGCCTGGCTCACTCAGACAACAAGATGGCGGCCACCATGGAATGTTCGGTCCAGTGTGAAGGGTTGCAACATGACATCAAAATTGCATGACGCGTAATCCGCCATTTTGAATCCAGCCGTTTCAGATATTTGTGTTCGGCAAACCGGATAAATTGGTGCCAGACACGGCCCAGAAATGACTTCAGAGATGACGTCACACACTCTGGCGACCCAGACAGAATGAATTGCCGAAAACGGCCCATTGTTAAATAACCAAAGATTTTGAACAGAATTAACAATTTCATTTGTTAAGCGGAATCACTTCTTGGCACTTCAATGTCAAATTAAAAGAGGAATTTTTTTGAATAAGTTTAACTTGAAATGTGGAAGTTTTGCTTGTATATAAGAGGAAGGAAGGAAGGAAGGGTGCGTGTATTTGTGTTAACTGTTGCGATTTCCTTTGAATAATGTGAAGCAATTGCATCCATAATCCATATCCCTTGAGATGCTTAACAATTGAGGTGATACTACAGTACCGGGTCAACCGGAAACAAAATGGCAACACCCTCCCTATGTGAATATTACACTGTGTTGGGTCGAGAGCAAAGCACATAATGCTGCTGTAAATACAGTGATTCACTAGTATTTTGAACGCAATAGCATATAATAATATGAAAGTTTCCTGTTGTGTGTCACCGGTCAACCTTTCTTCCTTTTTTGTGTTGGTGACGTCATAAGAATTCCCAGTTTGCTTATTACTTTCCGCAGGCAATAGATGATTCACCTAAAATAGTCATTTCCAAATCCGAAAATTTTCGATTTAAACTTTCTCATTTGCAGTTTTTTTTGCATGCTTCTTTTCAAGCTAAAAAACTTTAATTATCCCAAACATTTTTGTAGTCAACTTTATCGTTTCATTTCTTAAGATGACAGTAGTAATTCTTATTTTGAGAAACATAGAATCAGTATATTTGGCAATAAGAGACTTATTTTAATATTATTTATATTTTTGTGAACTGTTCTCAATATTCTTGAGCACTTTATTCTCTACTTGAGACAACAATTTTGTGAAAGTGAATGTGATTTAATTCAAGATTGCTGTATAAGAGAACAACCACGTATGTCCTTGGTATCAGGGTTGAATTGGTAATTGTATGGAAAACCGGGCGCGATTATTTCGAAATATTCGACTTTTTTTTACCCCTCATTTTATTGATCTGAAGCTCACCATTTACTAAATAAGATCAATGATGCCCCGCCTACCTTCTTTAATCCCAGCCCCGTAATATACTTGTACATGCCCACACCCTGGATTAACGAGATTGCAGCCATAGAGCATTATGTTTTTGTACATATATAGCTTGTAACAAAAATATCATGCACACATTTTATGTTTGCTTGAGCCCAGCAACAGACACATATAGTTGACATGGGAAAGCAACGGCTGGCCTTACATGAAGTTTGGCCCTCTGACTCCAATGTCTTATCAGAGAAGGTAAATTGGCCCCTGATAACCCAACCCACCATTTATGCAATTCATTTCATTTATATTTTTTTCTAATCCACCCTAATTTACGCTATTGCAACGGTTTATTTGATTTGAAAGTTTGCATGTTAAGCATACTGAAATGTATTGTTGCAACACTTTGTCTTTCATTAATGCTATTATTTTGATAAAGCGTCATAATAAGTACATTTAGTACCATTGAAATGGAAAGAAAACAAATCACTAAATAAAATGAAAAGTCAGAAAATCCATATTGGTTTACAATTTATGAAGCATACAAATAAATTGTATTTTTAACATTTGGTTTATTCTGGATGTACTTAATATGAACTGTACTGCATTATAATATAATATTTTAATCAACTAAGATAAATATAAATGAATTATATGTGCATGATGATTTAAATGATCACCATGTCAACAAGTAGCCTACATGCAGTCCATACTGATAAGGCACCTGACTGCAATTAATTTGCGGGCAATTAAAGGTAACGGATTGCTGTATGCTTGTGTTACATGAATTATGCATAACCTTGTAATGTGAAATGCAGCGAGCAATGATGCAAGAAATTGCTGAGTCTGTCTAGGGATTATCTAAATTCATCACTTTAATACTGTGCAGTCAGTTGAATTAGCCATAATGAAAACAAAATCACGTGGTAACTTTTTTCACTTCACCTTTGCACTTTAATTATTCATCCAAATTGCAAACAATTATATTCAATAATTAATTATTTCCACGAACGAGCAAAGTAATTGTTTAATATAATGGCTCCACTTGTGATTTCTAATAAGGATTTAGGATTCCGAATGCAAAATCGGAATGTAATTTATGAATTCATGGAAAAGTAAAGTTTGCAAAGCAATGTTCATTAATTAAAAGCTTTCAAAATATGGCGTTTACAAATATTGTGCGACTTTGTGATATCATTAATATATAGAGGAAGTAATTTGCATGAGCAACGGGTCACATGTGGATATTACGGATTGCCTTAACCCCTTGGGTGTCGTTAATGTTTCCATGTTCGTTTCCCTCATGTGTATTTATATTTAACACTATGACTTGGGAAAGCAAAAGAAAAAAAACCCAACTTCCGTTTCTTTTCTGCGGAATAAACATTACCTCCAACTGCGACTTCGTTCCTTGCCCCAAGTGTTGCATTGCATCGCATTGTATATGTTATTTTGAAAGTAAATTTTATTAATTAATGCATAGCAGCAGTAAGGTGCTATTGATTTTTTGAGTTTGTTGCTATGCAGAAGATAAATGTGAAAGTGTATACTATTGATTAATTCAAATTATAGATTTGTATTCAGTTCCAATGACCACTCTTGTATCAATTTGCATTTGAATAACGTTTTCTTATACAGTTTCCGTGATTTATTTCATGAGAATCTTTACATTTCTCACGTTCTCGTGCATTAATTGTGTACACTGTAAATTTTTTTGACATTTAACCGCATTTGTGAAAAGAGCTTCGAATGGTGCTTTGGTGGTAATTGGTTTAATTTCTATTATAAAAGAGGTCGCAGTGTAATTAATTATTTGATGTGGACCTTCAAGTTTCCCAGGCGACGAATGTATAATTCAAGAGCTTGTAATATAGCTTCTTGTTTAATAAAAAAAAAACGAAAGGATTTGAAGAAATACTACTTCTTGGTTTTTGGTTACGTTTAATCTTATTTTTTGTATGGAAGCCATTGTATGCTGTATTCTGATTTCAGTAATTCCTTCTTTTTAACGAAATA
Source organism: Glomeris maerens (assembly GCA_023279145.1). Classification (NCBI taxonomy): domain Eukaryota; kingdom Metazoa; phylum Arthropoda; class Diplopoda; order Glomerida; family Glomeridae; genus Glomeris; species Glomeris maerens. The sequence goes on from WWPM01023434.1 coordinate 6,875, forward strand.
CGATGGCTTGCAAGTCTATGAAATCTTTTAGGAACCGACTTTATGGTGCTTTGTAATGTAAATTTGGGTCACTCTCGAAACTTTATATGGCTGCCGATTGGCGAATTTATTCTGGCATTAGGCTTCTGTTGTTGTCACTCCCTTGGTACGTGCTACATTCATTTCCATATTGAAAGAGGCGTGGCATTTTGTTGGAGACCACACCTAGGAAAACGATGGGTGGGGAAAGAAAATGAAATGCATAAGGCTACCATGCAATTGTTTTTGGATAATTATTCCGATTGTGATCAACAGCGGGTTTTTTTTCCTACAGCTGCATGGTCTCGGCCTACCTTGTGTAACTTGCTATTGCACACATATCCTCAAGTCTTCCAGTGTGAACGTCATTACCACCGAGTTAATGAATGTCTAATTTCCATAAGTTGTCCCCAAAGAAATGGAATAGTCCTCGTAAATAAATTGCGTTATCTGCTATTTTTGAAAGTGGAGTTTCTTTTCTTTCCAAGCAATTCTTAAGATGAATTTAATGTTTCAAAGTGCAGTATTTCGCTAGAGGTAATTTTGGTGATGATGATATTCAACTAAGTATATACGCGTATGTCAAATGAAATTTTGAAATGCAGGCATGTGCACAGAGGTTACAATGTAACCTCGCATTCTATGCATAACTGTAAGTGATGCTATAATTAAAGCACATATGTATTTCAAAAAATTATGAACAAAGCTGTGTTTAGCTACTAGTTCTTGATACTTTTATTCTCGCTGTATATACAAGTGGTATCGTATTGTCTCATCCAAATTTGGCATAATTAATCGGCAGCATGAACACACTTTTAATGTTTTCTTTGAGATTTGTGCTCGATTTTCATGAGCTGTTCCGTGATGGCAATTATTCACACCAACATGAATGCGTTTGTTTTTCAACCTAAATGTGTTCTTATCTCAGACTTTATATCGAAATCTTGTATTAGAGAATTAATCTCTTGACTTTTTCAACTTCTGTTTAACTAGGTCTACCATTGGCAGAGTAACAATGTCCGGCATAGTGGAGTTGATGATATGGTGCTCTTGACAAAAATAACCGAAGATGCAATTGTCGAGAATCTCCGCAAGCGATACCTAGACGATGTCATCTTCGTATCCTTTTCATGCCAAATGATCTCGCTTTGCATTTGAATGTCGTTTCTTAACTGAAATCCTTTGAAACAGACGTACATCGGTCCAGTGCTCATCTCAGTTAACCCTTTCAAACAGATGCCTTATTTCACTGACAAGGAGATCGAACTATACCAAGGAGCTGTAAGTGGTTTCTACCATTTGTTGTATAGTGAGATTCGTTGTACACTATACGGCATCGCATATTGATTCTCGTATTTCATCCATGTCAATTAGGCTGCATATGAAAACCCACCGCATGTTTATGCGCTCGCGGATGAAATGTACCGCAACATGCTGATTGACAACGAGAGTCAGTGCGTCATCATCAGGTAAAGTGACATTTTGCTAAAGCCATTTCTTGCACAAACACAACGTAAGTTAAAAGCAGATGGAGATGATTTGGCAATTTCATAAATTTATTATGCAAATACACATGCTATAAGAGATGGGGGTTGAGGAAATTAAATCGGACTAAATGAACTTAAATTATCATTAATGAAACTGCATGAGATGAATAAGTGCAAGAACTTCTAATAAATGCAAAAACCAAATATATGCACACTGAGCTCACTGTGAATCGGGGAAAGATATGTACCACATTTCCCATTTTAAATATCACCCTAAATTACATTTTAGATAAGGTAGTAATCTTCCTCCACTTTATAAACGCCCCCACATCAAACAGTTGAAACGATAAATGCTCTGTGCGTTTTAACCGGAAAATACAATACTATTTGCATATAAAAGTTAGGTGTACATCTGCAATGTGAAAACTGCGATCACTGCAATTGCCATGTATATTATTAGCAGTTGGCAATGTGATGACAATGAAATATTATCTCAAAATGCTGTAGTTTCTAATAGAATAGATCTACTTCAGTTTGCCCCTTTCCTTTCCAGTTCATAGAACATACATGTATATCACATGGCACAATAAATGGAGGTCATTGTGGTTAGCCTAAAATTAAATTACAATTTCGATGTGAATGTATGAAAAAAAATCATAAAATTATATTTCCCATCGAGTTTCCTGTTTAGTATCATCATCTGATTCATGTTGAGTGCATGTAATTTTCAAGGAAACATGCTGCATCACATGATTTAGATTTTGCCACGATCACGCGCTGCAATTCGCAATGGACTAGATGACATGTGGGTTTTCCTGGCAGCAATAAAAAACATAAATAAGAAGAATACCTTTCTTTTAAGCTGGAAATCTAATTAAAGATTTGGTTGGATGACTTGAACCGGAGTTTTAACTGAAGTTGAATTTACGAGGTACGTGCGCAAGGGTAGCGTTCCGAGATGCTGTTCAATGAATGTCATCGTATAACTACTGTACATAGCTTCAAATGTAAATTGCAATGACTATGAGGAACCAGAAGCTATCTCCTGCAGAGCCACTTCCGCCATTCAGCTAGGTTTGGAGTAGTTCTGGCTGTTGCCACTGTGTATAGACACCACTTCGCAGACCATTTATTGCGGTGATGGTTTCGATGGACAGAAGTGGTTTTCTGAGTAAATCTCCTAACTGGAAATACATAAAAAGTTGCTCCTGGGAGAGCATTTTCGGGCCCGTCTTCTTCATATATGACACCTAATTTTCACGATCAATATGGCCGAAATTCGGATTGCACCTCGGCTGTCCAAACGTCACGTATACAACAAAGAATGTACTCAGAAGTGATGGCTAGAAATTCCCTACTGTATTATGGTCAATATTTTAGGCTGTTGCATTGAATGAGATGAATATATTCCGGAAAGAAAATGGGGTTGTTGTTTGTTTGTTTGTTTTTTTGTTTGTTTGTAACGTGACGTGGTATTCATTCTCGGACCATGGTTCTGTGGAAGAGTTGCCAGAGGCTGTCAAGTATTTATTTCCTCATCTAACCTCATAGTGTGTTTTATCACCTGATATTCCTTTTTCTTGGATCTATTTTGCTACTCTTAACACCAAACTGTAATGTATTTTCCTTTCCTCACACGGGCATTTTCGTTTTCCGCTTTTCCTTCACTTGACAACAAAAGCAAGAGAAAAAACAAGAAATTGCACTCGGCTGTCGGTGATAATGGTCATTGACATCACAAAAAGTTTGGGTACAATGCAATTTTTCCCCAAATTTGGAATACTTTGATTTTACACCAATGAAACTGTTATGATTTATTCCCATAGACTGTTCTGTTTTTAATATCTTCTATGTGTTTTGAAATATTTAAGCCGCACAAATCATGCAAAATGGAATTAAACGTTTTCAATTCGTGTTACATGGTCTTAAATTCGATAAAATAACGTGTACATAATTATAACCAAATAATACATGGTTTTTTTGGATTAAGTCCAATTTCTTGTATCCAAGCAGTATGTGGTTATTCATTTTATGTAAATCGACGTCTAATCCAGGCTTGTTTTCAAATGAAATCAATGATAGCATATCAAAGAAAATGGCATGAGATAATTACATATTGAGTATTTTATTTTTTGATTGATTTATTTTGAAAGATAAGTGCGATTATATGAGGTAGGCTTTATTTTCTCAGATTAAATATCAACAACAATCTGTGCCACTTTTGAAAATGTCATTTGTGTTAATAATTGTGACGACTTTAATTTTGAATCACGCAGTGAAAGCCAAGACAAATGTGATACGTTATATACCATCTGAGACTTGGACCTATTATTTGCTGCACAATTAAAATTGTGACTGCTTAGACAGCAGCTGTGTACAGCCCTATACGTATATAGACCATTATCGATTTTTCGCAATAAACATGTGATGGAAATGCAATACACATTGGCACAGCTCGACTCAGCCTGTCGTCTCGCCATCTTTGCAACTGACAACTTTATGGCAAAACTCCAAAGAAACCAGAAATTTCCAATACAGTGCATTTGTTGATTTTCAATGTAGGCTTATATAAATGGTATGTGTTTTATATAGGACCCACGTAAATATTGGAAATGTTTAGCTACAGATGTGAGATGTCTGTTTAAAAAAAGTCCAACCTACAATGATGTTAATGATAGGGAAGCCAATTACCAGAAGGTTCACTAGCCAAAGTGGTTGCACCTCCTGGGTTGTGCTATGCATTTTCTCCACTGTTTGACTGGTAGCGCCCCCTGATGTTAGTTTTCTTTCATGGCCGCAAGTGTATTTCTATTTCAATGTCTTTCTTTTTATAAATATAATTGACATTGTAATTTTTCTGTATGGATTGGTATTAATCTCATGAATGCAAGTAGCCCTTATCAGTCTGTTAGATGCAGTCTATACAGGCAACATATGTTATTTGTGTAATTGCATGAATGCAATGTAGCAGGGTAGATGTACGTACATGTTTTAATATTTATAAATGATTTCCTTAAAATTAAAGTGGAAACGTCTAGGCTTGCACATTTACAATTTGTGGTATTATTTCTGGCTGCGTCCTCTGGTTGTAAGGTCACATGGTCCTCATACATATAAGCACCCCCAACAGCTTGCTTCCAACTAAAGACAAAGCTTGACATTCGGTTTGCTCCGCTTTATTGTTGTAAGTCAAAAATAATATCACACCCATTCTTCTGTATGCCTTTTGTTTCTATATTCCTGTCAAATGTGAGCTGTAGTAGCTGGAACATTTAAATTGTCTCCACTGTTTCTGCTACATTTTCCCTTTTGCAACGTCTGCACAGATGCCTGTCACTGATTGTGGGTGCTGCTAACACAGTGTAGCATATGATTTAGTTTCACAGATTGTAAGATCTCATTGAGATTTATGCGACAAAGCAGAACATAATTTGATCATTAATTATGAACTGTGATTTAAATAATTTTGCATATAGTTTTATTACCCTCAGCTTTTGCATATTCATGTCTCATTCCCAAACAAAGTCCCTATATAGGTAATGATTAATATCCTCAAAAAAAAACTGTTACAGCATAGATTGTTTATTATAAAGTAATTCAATGCTTTGAAAATGGGAATTATGACAAATTCCAGTAATAACTGTAATTAGAGAATTTTGCTGAATTTCTATTCCAGATTTCAATTGTATACTATAGTAAGAATTGTAGTAACATTAGCTTTATTTAGAATTATAGTTAAGTGATGTTTTGATTTCTAAATACTTTTAATTTGTTAGGCTGCTATTTGGTTAAAAGTTTAAAATACGTTCTGTTTTTCTCTTTATTGCATCTGTGGATTCGTTTCATATTGTCTTCTGAGCTTACTGTTTGCTTCGTCACCTGACACTTTATTGATCTTGCGTTTTTCCAATAGTGTCTGGTTTAACACTGTTAAAACTGGATGCATGGACTAGCGATTTTCAGTCAATAATTTCTCTGAAGGTCATTTAGTTCCCTCTTCACGCACCTATTTTCAGCCAGGAATTATACACAATGCGTATACTGTACACTATGCATATGTGTTTGCATGGAAACCATGCCAGAGTTGGTTCAAGTGGAAGAAGCTTCTGTTCGCAGGTTTTCTATAGGTACGTACATTGCGAGTAGATAATTGGCAGTGCACTTGTTTTTGACGTTGACAAGAGCTCATGTACAATATGGGTCAACGAGCGTGATTTGTTACAGCGGTGATGGGCTAAAACCGCATTTCGACTAAAATAAGAGCTGCTGGAATTGCTTCATGTAGTACAAATGAAGGATCGCTTAATTTATTACATGGCAGTTATTCAAATATTATGTGCGAAGTGCAATATTCAATGAGGTCATCCCTGAGACATGATGCTTGAAGAACACCATTATTATTGGGACTACAGATTAATACTGGAACACAATACTATTTTTCTGGTCTGTTAACTGCCACTGCTGACATGCCTTAACAATCGTGATAAACGGAAGCACGATCCTTATATAAAACCTGCAAGGGTGACAATTTCTGTCAATGGGCTTTTTGTTTCCATTGTTCGTTGGATTGAGCATTCTTTTGAATTACTTTTGTTCATATGAATCAATGATGTTTTCATCTTCACCCAGTATTAATTTTGGAGGGTGCAAAAATATTGATTTATAAGTTTTGGGTTTATTTAAAAAAAATAAGTTTGTTTACTTATACATAATTACTGTAGTATCCCTTCATGCACACTTTACCTGGCTCGGTCTGGTAATGGAAGACTGGCTGTCATGTTTCGGTGATGACCAATGGGCCCAAGTTGAATTAAACTTCCTGCACGTCTTCTGTGCATCTTTCGCATCTTTTTGCAACTCCTGGAATGAATAATGGGTCATATGCAACAAGCTAAGACGAATTGCCGAGGCGATTTACTGACCATGCAGTTTATAAATAACTCCACTTATCACCACATTTACACGTTGTGTATATGCTATATGGAATTTGAAACAAGTTCACTTTCCTCCGAATTTTCTTTTGTGAATATATCAGTAGATTTAATGTTATTGAAACTAAGATGGTTAGAAGCACGAAGCAAGAGAGGAAATATGTGGCATATTCATGTAATGTTGACTACAACAGATTTGATGCTGAAATTATGCAAATAAGTGGTGCGTATATTAAAAGTTTGTGATTAATTCTTATTGTCCTTTGTAAGCGTTGTTTTTACAAAAAAGTAAATTCAATTTAATGATTTAATGTGTGACTTAGTTATCTGTGAAACATAATGGGGAATTTTTCCATTCTTAATATTATAGGATCGAGATTATTGCACATTTCAATTTTGGAATCCTTCATCTTTGAACTTGCTTGCTGATCCTCTTATATTCCCTGCCCTTTAATTCAAAGCCACCAAATCTAATTAATTCTGCATCATGGATTTCGTGATGGCTGCACAAAATCACATTAGAAACCCTATTATGATTATGTGCAGCATTGATTGTTCATTGATTTGCAGTGAAAGAGGGAATGCAAATATATATAATATTAATCCTGATTTATGGTTATTAATAACCGGAATATGAGTAATGAGTGAATTAAAATTATGGGCTATATCTTTGTAATGAATTATTTCCCGGTAAATGCAAATGATATTTCAGTGCGAACGTTAACATGAGCGCAGGTGTATCATATGTTCATAATCCGGGTAATCTCCGTTTTGAAGGTGTTGTGTTATTACCTAATAGAATTGATTGTCAATTCACACAGTGATTTAATATGACATAGTCTGTATGTTAAAGGTGAAAGGCATCATTTACTCAAGTTTGATTTCAGATTAATTGGACACTTTGACCTTTTCGAAGCGCTCTAAAATTTGCAGTAAAGACTAAATATCATTTAACCGATATTAAATGTTAACTAGACATTCTATATGTGCATTCAGCACGTGTAAATGTGTTAACTGCAGATGTTTGGATTGTTACAATTTCACACCGTAAAAATATGGGAAGGAAAACATTTCGTTTTATTTGTCAGAACCATGACAACTTTTCTGTCTGTGCATCTCCTATAGTAAATCCGTAAACTGCTTTCGTGCTACCACAGTGCAACATTAAAATGAGAGGGAATATACACATTTTTGCACTTGGAGTACCTCTTTGGGACATATCATATAAAGCGTTAACACAATGCCATGAATTTTGCAAGGAAAGGGGCTAATAAACTTGTATGGCTGTATAATGTAAAGAGAAAGACTTGTGTTCTCTCGTAAAGAAATCTCCAGTGTTATCAAATATTTTCCTCAGAGAGATGCAACTTCAAAAGTCAGGCAAATTAATGAAATTTGTAGAAATTTGAGGTTTTTCAGTATTGGGTACTTAATAGTCTTTGCAAGTGAAGCATACAGTATATGTGTATTGCAATGCAGTATATGCTTCACTGCGAATTTTGGGTAGCTTCTGATAACTCGCAGCCAAATTAGTTTGCTGAACTATGAGATGCTATTTGTTTTAATTGTATATTGAGTGCATTTAGTACATACGAGTTTAGAGTTAATGGAATATTTTCAGTTTGTTTTTGATTGCGTTTCACAGAAGAATGTCTAAATATTTAGAATTTAACGAATTCAATTTTTCCCCGATTTTATTAGAAAATTTAATATTATGGAAATTGAGATGAAAGATTATTACTAGGCCTAGTTATTATTGATGTTGACTAAGATCTTATATTAATAATTTAATTTGTCAAAAAAATGTTATATTGTGCTAAAATAGTCGTTTGACATTTTGCAGAGTACTTTTTATCTCAATCATGCCTTGATTGGCAGATATAGTTGCAAATTATGTGTTGCGTTGCTAATATTTTTGATAGAATTATTTACGTTGCTGCATTCGTGATGAGCTCACAAAGCATGTAACCATGCCCTTGATGTAATCATGTGGTCATGCAGCAGAGAAATGAGATTTCAGTAGTAGATTGGCTAACTGATTTGTGCTAAAATTTATCACCATTTAGAAACGAGGAGATCGTTAAATGTTGCAACTTGAAAGTCATGTCAAATCATGCATTGCTTTAACGGAAAACTATTACTGTTACAAATAGGTAAAAAAAAAGGCATGGCACATAAAATGTCTGATGGGAAATGTGCAATTTGATAGTCGTCGTTTTCTCCGCCATCTCAATGTTTATTTTATTTGGGGCAGATAAACTGTTTACATGTATAATACTGT
>WWPM01023435.1:0-22014 GCA_023279145.1 Glomeris maerens
CTTAGTATTTAATGCAACTGATATATAGGCTACTATATTTCTAATTTACCGGAGCTGAAGCCCAATATGGCAGATCCTTGTATTTGAGGGAAGGTGTTGCAGTGGTCGTGTAATAGACCACAGCACTGAAAATCATGCCGATCAACAGCTGTGTAGATACCAGAAGTACCAATACCTTGAAGTATTTTGTGTCAGGATTAGCATTTCTTTCTGAAAATAAATAGGCATTTATGTGAAATGATAATTCAATAGCTGCAGCCTCCATTTTGGATGATATCAGAATAGTAAAATTTGGTATTAAAAGGATAAACTGTCAAGTATTTTGAAAGTACACTTATGTTTGTCACACTAATTTAGAAACAATGCTTGTTTAACAACAAGAAGCCAATGTTTTTCTTAGCATCTTTTCTTTTAATGTGCTAAATATATCTAGGAGAAATCAGTGACAGTTCATCATTAAGAAAGACTTGAGCGCAATTAGGCTTAGAAAATTGTTTGCAGGAATTAATTAACACATGCCTGAGATTACATTCAATCCATGGAGTCGGCTTCTATGTAAGGACCTTCTAGTTGGATAATGTCTTTGTTTAAATGTATTCTGTGCCAGGTTAATTGGTACAGTTGTTGACAATGAATCCGCTTGTGAAATTGCTCGTTTCATCCCTGAACTTTGTAAGCCGTAGCCAAATGACATCTTGCTAACTGAGGCAAGTCACTTATTTATGTTTCCCTAATTATAATTGTCTTTAATCAGCTTGCCGCCATTTTATTTACAACAATTTATTTACAACAATCAATATCTTGCTAATTTATGCTGCTCACGAATTGCATGAAGCGCTTTTCTTTAACTTTTATTTAAAATTATAGGCTAGTACTTTAATTTTCTAGAACAATGCATCATTATGCTGTAATACACATTGTTTTTTTTTATTTCACAACTCAGTAATTTCCGGTTTAGTTTTCTTTTTACACACTGTGTGGACTTCTGTTGCTATTTTCACTTAATTGCATAGGAAAGTATGCTTTTCTAATGCTTTATTTCGTTTGTTAACATTGTTTACAGTTTATTTCTTACTAATTCTTTAGAAATCCCGAACTGCAGTGTAATTAAATTAGTATTGTTGCAAACTGGAACAGATGAGAGGAAATTTCCTTTCATGATGGTGAAAACACTGGGTGTGTCACAAGTAATTTACATTGCGTGAACAAGTGTAGCTGTTTTTATTTTAGTTTTACGAAAAACAATGCGCTATTTGTAGGTGTAACAGAGATAACACCTTTGAAAGTTAACAATGTCCTTGGTATATACACATATACTGCATAAAATGTGTTCCTTGAAATTGCAAAAAAAAGATTCTTTGCAATTACAGTGACTGAATTTTATTGATATTATTGAAAGGAAGTTTAGAAAAATGTCTCCGTGTTAAAATTAGTGTGTAAAATGATGAAGTTAGGGGAAAATGAGTATTGGGAAAATACGGCTTTTGCATAGTGTTGCTGTAGATTACCTTTGGCTAGGATCTTCATGGCCACACTGGTGACTAGCAATGTGCCAGAGTGGCCAACATCCGACAGACCTTCTCTTGCCCACATTTTACTGCGATATTTGCAATTTTGGGAAAACAGAGCAGCTCGAAATGCTCTTTCCTCTCCTTGTCTTTTGCTGTGTGTTCAGTGTTGTTCACTGTGTGAGTGTGTGCAAGATGATCATCAGCTATTTTTAGAAGCACTTGGTGGTATGCTTGCCAACTTCTGCCCATTTCGACCCCCTTACAAGTTTTAGTTTACTGGTTCAGTCTTTTTGCAAGTGCTGCAATCGTTACACTTTTTTCCCCCATCATATACTATTGTTTATGCCAAATAGTGAGTGAAACAAGTTCTTCTCCTCAACAACCTCTTTTATATATAGAAACAAATACTAAATTGTGCAATGTGCTCTGCATGCATTCACATCAGGAAAGATTCACATTCACTGCTATAATTGAAAATACAAAATTTTTCAATTTTCTACATAGACTTATTTAATACAAGAATCTTATTTGTTTATGACTTATATGAATGCAGGAACTCTTATTACACTCTTAATAGCATTTTAAATAGCAAATGCTACTGCAGCTTCGGGAAGTTAATATCATTCCTAATTACACTAATTAATATAGATTTATAAGGAGGCATAAGTGTTAGAGTTCCAGCAAAGTTTAAATTGCAATCTAGGATTTTTATTTCGAGTTTTGGTTTTTTATTTTTGATGATGGTATGTATTATACAAATTTAACAATTTTTTTGTGACTTCCCATTTTATGTTGATATTTAATGTGTCATAAATTTTGAAATTGCAACGTGTTTATGACAGATAACTAAACTGGGTTGTTTGTTGCAGTGTAAGAGGAATATAATTTCAACGATTTTTATGTTCTTGTTGACATGCATTTCCTGTGTATTGTTTGTACGATTAAGTGCACAGATTATGAAGCTTTATATTAATCTTTTCCGCGCACGATATCACTATAAGCTAATTACACAAAAAAACCACGTGTTTGAAGCCTAGGTAATTACATTTCAAATAATATTGTGATTTGCTAAGTATTATCCCAGAAGGAAACCATATTTTATGTTATCTAGTTAGTTTATTGTGTATAATTAAAGATAATCAGCGTTATTTTATTGATCAAATTAATGAAACATACAGTATATGCAATACGTGTTTATTTTTTCTGTTGTTTTCTTGAATGAAGTTGTGATGTTCAGTGAAAAATATGAAATTATGGCTGCTAGGTTACACCTGAACTATGCAAGTGGCATTTATGAAATGTTATAGTACTTTTAAATATGAAGATTACTCAATTGGGATAGGCAGATTGAAGACAAGACACTTTGCATGTAACTGAATTATAAATCTTAAGATTTGTATTGAGAATTCAATAAAACAAAATGGCGGCGAAAGCCTACAGGGAATATTATTATTATATGTAGACTTCTTTACCTTTGGCGTTGCCCATGTTGATCTCATCAAGGAGTACATACACAGACTTCTCTCTTTTGAAGGAAACTTTCTCACACGTGCTTAGAATTCGGTTCATCCCATTGAAGGCAATTGTGGGGGTGTTCCCTTGAAACCGGCATAGATTAATTTCGAACAAAGCGACACGTTTTTATTTCAGAATTATTCTATGCAAATTTCCCATGTCATCTATTGCAGAATTCTGCATTCAAAATATTTGCAGATTTTATCTTTATTGTAATTTGGTTTCACTGTTCTATTGATCGATCAGTAAAAAATGCAATCACCTTTCACGCAGCTATCATTTTAAATATAATTTGCACATTGCGATTGTCCATATCATATATTTTATTTCTTGAAAAAAAAATTATGTCAAGTTCAGAATTGGCTTATCAAAATGTATAATCAAAGATGTTTTTGCGTTTCATGTGGTGGGCATTGATTCTGTTTTGTAAATTACAAATGGTTGTAATTTTGTTTTCGCGTCTGACTTGAAAAGACAGATAATTAATAATTTCTTTTTTGTATTTCTATTTTGCGCGCCATTTTATTTGAAATTAGGAGACAAATCGTCTGGCGGTAAATTGACTGTATCGTTGGTGATATTTCGGTACATACCGAATACCGAACCTGATTACAATGATCGCATGCGATAAAGTATCTCCCCAAGGATTCGCTGTGACCTTGGTTTGTCAATGGTCGACAGTTTCTTGCGGAACAAGTCAGATCGGGTCTTTAATTTTCTTCCCGTCTCAAGAATCTGAAATTCTCTAATTTAGTGAGTTTTTCCCTTGATTTCAAGACTGGAAATTGCGTAAAAATGGGCATAAAGTTGACAGACGGTGCGATTAGCGTAAGCAGATGGCTAACTGTTGTTATTTTTTTAACTGTGCATAATAAAGATTGTTTTGTCTATTGGTAGACAATTATGAACGGAGTCGATGTGGACAAGCCAATTGTTCAATTGCTGGTATGTTGCCACATCACTTCTAGATCTATTGCCTATAGGCCTATACAGTCATTTTTTTATACAGAGTTATAAAAAACTACCTGGATCTGCAAACAGATATCGACTTGTTCTGTCAGATGGAGTGCATTTTGTTACTGGTAAATAAACCTGGAAATAAATGAATTGTAACAAATGCGGGTGATATTATTTTAATTAATTGGGACATTTTCGTCGAATTTTAGCTGCTATTTTAACCTGTCAACTGAATCACCTCATTGAATCTGGAACTTTAGACAAGAATGCTGTCGTCACACTTGACAATTTTGTTATCAATAATGTGTCACAAGAGAAGTAAGCAGCTTCTTTAAAATGTACACTTTATTTGCTCCGAAAAGTGATTTTGATATTTCACTCGTCGGTAGCCGAAAGATTATCATCATTCTCTCGTTGTCCATTTGTGTTTCGGGGGAAACTATGGGAATGACACTGGGAACTCCCACGCAATTGCAAGAAACTGGTAAATATTAACTGTTATTCAAATTTTAAACTGCAGCTATTGTTTCTTCAAACATTAACGTTCCATTTTGTCTAGGTGCATCCGATAATCCCCCTCCGGATATGGTTAGTTTACATGGAGTCCTAAAGGAAATTTTAAAGCAAGTCAAGAGCCAGGCAGAGGAGATGAAGGCGCAAGTTGAGGAGCTGAAGGGGGTCAAGAAGGAACTGGCAGAGCTCAGAACAATTAAACAAGAAATGGCACGTTGGATGGAAATCATGACAAGAGACCTTGATGAAGAATTTAGTAGTTGAAGAGAGGAAGTAAGATTGAAGAGAAGTCGACAAGTGGAGCTAACGAACGAGTTGAGCAAGATAAAAGATATTGAAGCAGTTGGGCATGCCGGTGCAAGTAACCAAAATGCACAGAGAAGGGTCGCAGAGAACAGGTGTGCTGTGAATAAATGTACAGTAGAATGTCGTTTATCCGCACTAATTGGGACCAAGGGTTGTGCGGATAATTGAACATGCGTTTATTTAATGCAGAAAAACATGTACAGAACACACAGTACTGCTTTTAGACCCTTCTTCGCTATCTAACTTCGATGCATAGCTCAAAATTTCTTCTTTTCGATCTGTGATACCATAAACAGTCCTCTTCCTGATTTTATAACACACGACTAAGGCTTCAACACTCAACTTTATCGAGTCAATTGATACTCAATCTTTTTTCTCGATTGATTAAACATTCCGATTTCGTTTAACTTGATCAATACTTGTTCAGGTCATGGTTAATACTGTATAAAACCACAAATTTACTGTACAGGAAAACTACACACCAACCATAAAACGATGAATATGCTACAAACTCGACGTATACTGAACAAGTCGTGACACGCAGCGCTGGATGCTTACTGTATGCATGATGTAATGCGTTGCGAGAAGTGTGTTTTAGTTGTGCGGATAAAAGACGTTCTACTGTAGGTGAATTCCATGTTGCTGACGCACAAATTTGCATCGTTAAATTCCACATTTAAACATATATATTGTTTGTTTTATGATATTTAACAATTTTTGTTTTTGCAATATGTCTGGGAGACCGTGAAATATGAGACAGAAAATCTCAAAATGTATTTACCATAACCAATTAAACAATATTTATTTTCAAAGTGTGTGTTGCTGACGCACCTCAATTTCACCATGAAATGTGACCTTGGTGTATGCTTATTAAATATCAAATCGGCTGTTAAAATTCTTTTTTCAAGTCAATATGATTTCTGTGGCTGTCCTAGTTTTATCAAAGTTAAACAGCAAGAAAATCCAAGCTATAGCACACAAGGAATTAGCTTTTAAAGTCATTGCTGACGCACAATTTTGGTGTTACACTTACGTGGAATTCACCTGCATTTAAATGTGGAAGTTATAGTGAAAGAGAGAAAGTGTTGATGGCAAAAGCGATATTTATTGAGGTGGACTATACTCTCTGACAGTAGGCCTACAGATTCTGTTTTATATTGCAAAACAATAAAGAGAAAGGAAGAAGGGCATATACTATAAAATATATTTGAAGGAACACCTTTATGCAACATAAGGTAGTTGAGGAAAATGGCATGCTAATTAGTGGGGTGCGGAAGTATAATTGAAATGAAGCAGGGATATTGAAAAATATTAGTGGGTTTTAGGCCATAAATTTCTGTTAAATATTTTGTACCTGAAGGTGTTATGTAAATTTGTTCATCATGGTATAATCAAGGATGTTTTTTTGCGTTTCATGTGATGGGCATTGAATCTTTTTGTGAACTCGAAATACATTTAGTTTCATTTTCGATTCTGTCTTGAAAAAACTTGTGACAGTAATGTAATTTCTTATTACGTTTCTATTCTGCGCGCCATTTTATTTGAAATTTGAAGGCCAATCGTCTGGCGGAAACATTATCTGTATCGTTCGTTGTACTTCGGTACGTACCGAATACCGAACCTGATTAAAATACGCATCGCTGGAAATACAGCGGTTTGAGCAAGATTGAAAGATTTGATCATTTGTCTTGCATAAATACAATTAAGCTCTGAATGGCAGCAGCATGAGCGGTAATTGTAACAATAATGTTTTAAGATTTGACGGGTGACGTCATAGATGCGTTGCGGAAACACGGATCGGCTCTTCCGCTATTCGCTTAATAACCCCTCCTGAAATCGCGCAGTTTGGCAACAGGCAGTTTCCCGCGGAACGAGTCCGATCAGGTCTTTTTCTTCCAATCCCAAGAATCTCAAAAATTCTCTAATTTGGTGAGGTTTCCTCTTGAATTCCTGACTGGAAATTGAGTAAAAATGGGGATAAAGTTGACAGACGGTGCAATTAGCGTAAGCAAATGACAACTTTTGTTATTAAAAATCAATTTTTGTTAACTGCGTATTTATATAAACAATGGTTCTGTTTATTGGTAGACTATAATGAATGGAGTCGACCTGGATAAACCAATTGTTCAATTGCTGGTATGTTGCCACATTTCTTTCAATTAGTAACTAGGGTTACCATCCAAAAAAAATTTTTCCAATTTGTCGGCGAAATAAGTTCATAAATAAATTAAAGATTATGAAATTTACAAATGCAATTAATTTTCTTATATAGAGCTACAAGAAAATGCCAGGAACTGCCAGCAGATATCGGCTGGTGCTGTCAGATGGCGTGCATTTTGTTACTTGTAAATAAAGCTGCAAATAATTGAATTATAACAAATGCAGGTGATATTATTTAAATTAATTGGGAACATTTTCGTCTGATTATAGCTGCGATTTTAGCCTCTCAACTGAATCACCTCATAGAATCTGGAACTTTAGACAAGAATGCTGTCGTCACACTTGACAATTTTGTTATCAATAATGTGTCACAAGAGAAGTAAGCGGATTCTTTAAAATGTACGCTTCATTTGCGCCGCAAAGTGATTTTGATATTTCACTCGTCGGTAGCCGCAAGATTATCATCATTCTCTCGTTGTCCATTTGTGTTTCGGGGGAAACTATGGGAATGACACTGGGAACTCCCACGCAATTGCAAGAAACTGGTAAATTAACTGTTGTTTAATTTTTGAACTGCTTATTATGTCTTCAAACATTAAAGTTCCATTTTATCTAGGTGCATCCAATAATCCAGCTTCGGCTGCCCAAAGTTCAACTTCTGGCCCCAGTGTGAACAATGCGAACAGAGGTTGGTTAAAATATAACTGAGTTTATTCGCAGTTATGTAATAAATAAATAAATCTCGCAAATTACAACTAGTGTCTTTGGCATCCATTGAAAAATTAGCTGTTGCAATACATAGTTTTCTGTGGAAAGTGTTATTCCAGTTTGTTTTATTTTCTGATTACTCATAATTCTATAGTTTATAACCAACGATATACCACTGGTGAATTCCACGCAAGTGTAACAAAAAAATTGTGCGTCAGCAACGACTTTAAAAGCTAATTCCTTGTGTGCTATAGCTTGGATTTTCTTGCTGTTTAACTTTGATAAAACTAGGATAGCCATAGAAATCATATTGACTTGAAAAAAGAATTTTAACCGCCGAAATTATATTTAATAAACATAAACCAAAGATCACATTTCATGGTGAAATTGAGTTGCGTCAGCAACGCGCACTTTGAAAATAAATATTGTTTAATTGGTAAATAAATTTTGAGCTTTTCTAGCTGAAATTTCATGGTCTCCCAGACATATTGCAAAAACAAATTGTTAAATATCATTAAACACAAAATAAGTATGTTTAAATTTAGAATTTAATGATTCAAATGTGTGCGTCAGCAATATGGAATTCATCCACTGCATGGTGTTTGATTTTTAAAATAATGTTTAAATAATAGCAATAAATATTGCAGTCTGTTACGCAGTTAGTGTTAAGAAATTTACAAATTCGAGTTCAGTGAAGGTTTACTGAACGAATTACTTATGTTAGTGATTAGAAAAATGTTCTGATCGAACATGGTATTGTATGGTTAGGAGGAAATGTGCAAAGTATCTACAAGTCTCCTGCGAAAACCAATTACAATAATAACAACAATGCCCCGACCCCGACCACTTCTTGGAACATTAAGAAAGAGAGCAGCGAGGATCGCGTGGTTCACCCCATCGAAGCGCTGTCCCCGTATCAGAACCAGTGGACGATCCGAGCCCGGCTGTCTTCCAAGTCCAACATACGGACGTGGAGCAATTCAAAAGGTGAAGGCAAACTGTTCTCGATGGAATTTGGCGACGAGAGCGCCGAGATCCGAGCGACCGCTTTCAAAGACGAATGCGATAAGTTCTACAACATGTTGGAGATCGGAAAGGTGTACTACGTCAGTCGTGCCCAAGTGAAACCGGCCAACAAGAAATTCACCTCGATACCGCATCAATTCGAATTGATTTTCTCCGTAAATACAACAGTGGAGCCCTGTAATGAGAAAATAGACGGAGTTCCCCTCCAACATTTCAACTTCGTGAAGATTGATCACTTGGAAAGGGTCGATAAAGATTCCATTGTTGGCAAGTTTTTTTTGGTTGTCAGGATGGGTTTTATTAGCATTTAACTTATGTTTTGTGTTACTAATTTAGACGTAATTGGGGTATGCAAACGTGTCGGAGACGTGCAGAATATCACGGCCAGAAGCACAAACCGCGAACTGAAAAAGCGAGACTTGAATATATTGGACGAGTCGAAGAAAGAAGTCAGTCTTACTTTGTGGGCCGAAGAGGTTTGTAGAAAGAAACCATGAAAGGATAGTAGCGTTTATTCTTAAAAGTTCTGACAGATTATGTGCGCAATTTTTAGGCCGAAAATTTCAGCGGAAATAACGGAGCAGTGATCTTGGTCAGAGGAGCCCGAGTTTCCGATTTTGGAGGTTGGCCGTAATTTTGTGTATGACTGTGTGAAAGTGGGTTTTTTGTATAGGGTATTCAATTTGAATTTTTGGTGCAATGACAGGACGTTCATTGTCGACAACCGGTTCCGGGATCTTACTCGTAAATCCAGACATCGCAGAAGCCAAGAGTCTTCGATCGTGGTACGATCGTGAAGGATCCCGAACTGAATCTCAGTCCATATCAGGCCAAGGATTTTCAGGAGGTATATCAGTAAATAGTGCAGTAATTAGTTTGCTTATAAAGATTAACTGACAAGGTTTTGTAACAACCTCTGGATTGTGTTTTCAACATCCAGTCAATTTTAATCTGGTTGTAATAAATCACAGGAGGATCTGCAAGTTGGAAATCTCTCGCCGAAGCCAACATTCCCAACACGAGAACGGCCGATAAAGCCGAGTACTTCTCGGTCAAGGCTTACCCGGTATTTTTTCGGAAAGAAAACTCAATGTATAAGGTAATTGGTGTTTGTTAGTGCAGCAGTAGCATAGGAAATAATTGTTTTTGTATAAAAATAAAAGGCATGTGGAAGTGCGGATTGCCAGAAAAAAGTTATCGATCAAGGGAACGGAATGTACCGCTGCGAAAAATGCCAGAAAGATAGCCCTGATTTCAAATGGAGACTTTTGATGTCGGTACGTGTTGTTAAATTAATAACATAGGCATTTGTTGTGGTTGTATTTCTATTTCTTTTATATTTAGCTCAATGTTGCGGACAGTACGGACAATATGTGGGTAACGAGCTTCCAAGAGTCCAGCGAAATAATTCTCGGAATGTCGTGCAAGGATTTGGCAGAACTGAAAGAGGTAACTTGTTGATGTATGTTATTTAAAATCAATATTGAAGTCTGTGCTTCTTGATTTAACAGCAGAATGAAGATGATCTCCATGCTGTTTTTAACGCAGCCGCATTCGAATGCTTCATTTTCAAGTTGCGCACCAAGATGGAAACGTTCAATGTGAGTTGATATTTTAGGATTATGTTTTTGGTGTAATTTAGTGAGTTGTTTTTGATAGTATTATGCTATATTATTTAGGATGAAAATCGCATTAAAACTGCAGTTGTCAATGTAACACCTGTGGATTATGCTGTATACAACAAAAAGTTGTTGGCAGACTTGAAGAACCTGCTGCCTGCCTAAATTACTATTTGTCGAATTATTCGCATATTTAATTGTATTTTTGGTTGCCAAAAGCAAGCATTTCATTTTTCATAATCATATTAATTGATCAGTTCAATGTACTGTTATTTGGGTTTCAAGTAATTCAATTACTGGAAGTAAAAGTTGAAATGACTAATTTTTATTGTTTGCTTTTAGTTTATTTTGTCTATGGCTTCCCGTGATGTCTGATGAAATTTGTATAAAATAACTCCGATTGAATTTTCGCTCTCCATATGACGTCACTTACGTTAATGTTACATCCATAATTCATGCTCCCCACATCTTTGTTAGGAACGGATAATAAATGATCAATGGAAAGATGTGGGGAGCATGCATTATGGATGTTACATTTTATGTAGGTCCTACTTAAAAACCTAAGCGTTTGGGGACATAGGTAAAAAGGAACTTTGTCTTGTTTTCATGCAGGGAAGATACCCTGTCAGCATTGACCATGAATTATTATTAAAACTATCCAACTCTCTTGGTACAAGCGTCTTAGTACGATTCGGGTTGCTCACACAATCCTAGCTGATCGTTTATTGGGTGAAGTACAGGCCGTGCCAATGGGACTAGCTATTCCGTCAGCCAATCAGGGACGAACGCAGCCTGATGACATCACCGCGCGTTTTGGTTGGTGACGATGGCAGCCTGATGACGTCACACGCGTTCTACCTTTGCGTCCTACGGTGAAGTGTGGAACCGGAACAGTTGGTGAGCTGAATTCGGCGAGATTTTTCGCTGAATATTACGCAATAAGATGGCAGTTCCATCTGCGAAGCGGAAAACGGACATAAAATTCAACAGCTACGACGTGGATTTCAAACTGAGAGTGGTAGAAGAAGCAACAAAGTCGAGCAACCGGGAAACTGCGCGAAAATACGGCATCGACGAGAAGCGAATCCGCGAATGGAAGAAACAAGTCATCAATTTGAAGTCACTGCAAAGCCAGTGTGGTGGCACTAAACGCCGACGACTGGACGGTGCTGGTAGGAAACCATTACTTGGAACTCTAGAAAATGAACTAGCTCAGTGGATTACAGATACAAGAGCAAGTGGGTCCAGGGTTACTTACAAAATGATAGCAGCAAAAGGTTTGCAATTGCATCCAAATGGCGAATTCAAAGCTAGCAGAGGATGGATATTGAACTTCCTGAAGAGAAGAAACTACAAACTGCAAAGTAAGACCAGTGTAATGGCATCATCAGGTGTTAAATGCCCATCAATAGACCCCGTTTGTAAAGTTGCATCATTTTTGACTCACTTGAGGCGACTTAGAAATGAATACAATGTGCCTATGTCAATGATTGCCAACATGGATGAGACAGAAATCTGGTTTGACACTCCATGTGACACAGTGGTTGATGACAACCAAGGTAGTACACATGGGCATGAAAAACAAATGGTTACTGTTGTGTTAGGTGCCATGGCAGATGGTCAGAAACTAGCTCCAATGATTGTCTTCAAAGGTAAAGGTACAGTTCCAGAAGGAACTAAAACACCAGGTGTTGAGATTACGGTGTCTTCGGACGGTTGGATGCGCGAAGACACCGTGCAGTTCTGGTTAGAGAAATGTTGGGGCTATTGCCCATCCGATGTTCGCATTTTAATCTGGGACTCATATCATTGCCATATTGTTGAAGAAGTTAGGGAACAGGTGAAGAAAATGAAAACCAGCCTGTGCGTAATTCCAGGTGGGTGCACGAAAATGCTGCAGCCAGCCGACGTGTCGTGGAACGAACCGTTCCAGAGTAACTTTTGGAACCGGTACGATGAGTGGGTAAGAAAAGGGGTAAGCTGCACCACTGGCAAGTGTGCTAGTGCATCAAGGGCACCTAGTGAGAAACTGTTAGTTTCGTGGATTAAGATGGCGTGGGAAAGCGTAAGCGAGGTGACTATCGTCGAATCGTTCCGAGCGTGCGGCATCGCTCTCGCGCAAGATGGCAGCGAAGATGAGTGTTTCAAGTTTGGACATGATGAGAAATTAGCTAGTGATGTTAGGGAGATGTTGAAGAGACACAGGGAGAACAATGAGGTGGTAATGGTGGAAGACCCGGACTGCGAAGAAGTTGAAGAGCTTACGAACGGACATGATGAATTATTAACAGTGGAAGATGACTACAACAGTGACGATGAAGTGTAGATTTTTCCATGTTGTAAAATGTCCAATGAATAAAATTTGTTGGAAAATTGTGAGTTGTGTGCTTTTTTTTATTGAATAAAGTTCTGGAAAGCTTTTCACAGGGGCCGCATATCCCTGTTTTTTCCTCATAACTCTTGCACCGATTGTCCGAAATTCACTCAGTTCGTTGCAATGTCTTCACAATACAGCGCTTAACATTTCTCTAATTGATATTGGCCCACTAGCATCACTAGCAAAAAAGTTAGCATTTCGATGACCTTGATAACACCTGCCAAGGTCACCAATGAGGGCAGCGTCAGACGGCCCACCACCTGCTGAGTACTTGTCATATGTCTTTCCATTCCTTCACTATTAATTTAGACGATTAATAGGCCGTGACCGGACTTATGACTCACACGGTATTATGACATAAAGTAATAAATGAAATAGTTGTTGGTTGTCTGTTTGGCCTGTCTTCGGATTTGGACTACTTTGCAACAATGGCAAAATGAAATGTCATGATTAACTTGATGTGTGAAGATGTTGGGTAGCAAAAGATTAAGAAAGCGTTCAATAACATAAAACCATTTAATTATCCACAAATTCGTTCTCATTTCTTTCGTATTTCTTATACAGTAGTGTGCAGATTAATTGGGGCAGTCCATATACAAGGTTCGGCAATTAATTTCCATGACTAATCAAATAACTTCTAAAATCTTAATGTACGGTACATACACATTTAATATGTTTTGAAGTAACTTCCACTTGCCATAACCCACTTTTGTGATCGGCTTTATAAACATTTGAAACTATTTTTAAAATTATTCTTCAGAATCCTTGTAATTATGGACATCATGATTGCATTGATGCCGTCAAAAATCTGAAATCTTTTCCATTTAGTGAAGTTTCCAGTTTAGGGAACAAAAACAGTCGACGGGGTTCAAGTTTGGCCAAGAAATGCATGAGAGGGAAGGCGATGTTCGGCCGCACAACATCAAGACAAATGTGATGCCCGAAATTAAGAGGTTTCTGAAAGATAATTTTAAAAATTGTTTCAAACATTTGTACAGTGAATTGCAAAAGTGGGCTATGGCAGGTTGAAGGTACTTCGAAACATATTAAATGTGTGTGTACCTTTCATTAAGATTTTAGAAGTTATTTGATCAGTGCGGGAAAGTAATTTTCAAACCTTAGACTGCCCCAATTAATCTGCACACTACTGTACATCCATAACTATTTGATGCTTTAAATTTAGATGAATCTGGAATCATCATGCCAATTCAGTATTTCCATTTGGTATTATTTTATAGTTGTGGGTTTCTCCAGAAATATGAAGTGTTTTTGTGTTGGTGAGATATTGCGAATTATTTATTAATCGATTTATATTGTTGTTGTTTTTTAGGAAAGCAACGACTGATCGTTGTTGAAGTATGGTTACACTAGTATTGTTTGTAATCCTATCTTTACGTGTGAATTGTGCAAATTTCTCAAAACTATGCTTTATGCAGATTTAATTTTCAAAGTGATTTGGATAATTTTTTCCAGTAAAACTCCTTCAGTTGTGTACCAAACCGGGTTTTCAGATGTTAGATGAGTTATGGTTTGAGAACACAATGTTGAACTAAACCACCACGGTGCACTTTCAGAACATTGACCACGCAACGTGAATGGAATTGACTTGGTAGAAAACATTCCATCACCTAGAAATTACAATTATTGCAGCAAACTTTGTCTAATTAGAGAGTGTTAAGGTGTAGATTACCAGCTGTGCCTGAGTATCCACTGATTTCTAATGCATTTGATATTGCTCCTATTTTGAATGTAGTATATTTGGCGTAAACTTCTCCGTGTTCTGTATTCAAGTCAACCCGAAGCATCATTTGCTTTCCCATCATGATGTCTTTTATGTTTGATAGACCTGCAAATTTACAAGTTACATTTATATATAATATTTGTGCAAATTCCAAATTCAATCTGGGGTAAATACCGAGCCAATAATTTGCATTGGAAACATCTCCGAAAGCATTTTTGTAGTAGTTTTCATCCCCTTTGAAAACTTCATCATTTTCATCATTCAAATCACGTTGCATAATGACCTGTTATTGAAATATTATGAATGGTATTTCAATAAATTACAATTTGATTGTAGCATAGTAGTCTAAATACCGTCCATCCACCTGGTTCCGTGTCCATGTCACAAATTACTGCTGTTGTAATGGATTGAACGTAAAGCTGATGAATCCCGGTTGTTATTGGGTATAGCTCTGCTAATTCTTCACAGCTTTCCACTATATATTTGGAAATTCACCGTCAAATTAGCAAAACTGCGAATAGACAAATATTTCTAATGTCTATCCGTTGCAGTTTTGGAAAATTATCAGTTTAATCTTGATATGATTGAAGTCGTGCATATCTGTACTACTTGGTGATTGTATACATTATACCTGTTACTTCACAAAGGAATGGTAGTTGTTGGTCGCAATCATGTGTGTGTAATTTGGAGTCTTTGCTTAGATGAACACATTTGTATTTATCATGTGTTGGTTCCCATGGTGCGAACAAGCCTGATGTATCGGATATAGGTTGACCTGTGTTTTCTTGGTACCATTTCATAGTGTTGAAATCATACTGCATACCTATATGATCAAGTAGTTGATTCTTTAACACTTTCAATGCCCATGTCTAGTTTACTTGACATCTACAGCATTGAGGTTTATGGCAAATATCTCGGCATGGGTCAAATATAGTGACTTCAAATTTTGTATTGGCTATGGTGAGATGTTTTGTTATCAAGAACACTTAATTGATTTCGTCTCAAACTGTTTCCAAATTTGGCCACTAGAGGGCTGCTGCTGTACTAACAGCTAACCCATAATTTTTGTTTCGTATTTTGTATATTTGTCCATTTCCACAATGTTTGAATCTTATTTGAAGTGCAATAAAATTATTAGTGAGTTCACATTGGGCCGCAAGAGCAATTATAGGTTTTAGATGTGATTTTCATAGTGCGCAAGTATAATTGACATGCGGTAATTACCAATAACAGCATTAGAACTTACCGCATGTCAAGTAAACTTGACATACAACTTTTTCATCCTATGGCGTCATTTCATGCTGTAAATTTTCTTTTTACATACAAACACTTGTTTTATATCAAAATAATAACCCGAATTTGACTGTTTACCCTAATGGTTAATATATAGCGCAGCCATATTTGTTCTGGGCATTGAAAGTACGTGTTAATATAACATTACGAAATGGGAACAATTTATATTTATGAGGCAGATTTAAAGTTTGCGTGCATTCAATACTCACCGATGTAATACGTAACATTCGGGTTGTTATTGGTGAGACATGTAGCCAAATTATTTAAACGAGATCTGCTGTCAACCAATGCCAGGTACGAGTTCTTGTTGGTTTCCAAACATTGTTTTTGGGCTTGGGTACGGTTTGCCTTCAGTTCCGAGCAGTAGATACAAGTCTCGTAGTTACTTGCGGGAGTGCCTACAACTCTGAATTTTGTTGCATTATCCCCTGAACACTGATGAGGAATAATACCTGAATTCATTGTATTACTTGTAAAATTAACTATAAAGATTTGCTGAGTTTGAATGATTATTTTTTGTTGTTTTAGCTATACCTAAGGGCATTTCACAAATGTAGTTAGCCTCGAGTGTTGGGTATTCGTCTTGAAGTGCACCACTTCCATCTGATTGTCTTATCAGAATAGCAGCTGTTTCTGAGTTATTTGATGGTTCGCCATCACCCCAAAGTTCCACGTTGATCTGACTGTGATCGACCCATTCAAATGTGGTGCTTAATTTATTTGCCCCAACTAGAACATCAGATACAGGCACTGGTAGATATGACATTCGAGGACTGATAAATGTTGCACTGGTTGTTGTGTTGACTATTGCCAATCTGGAGTTTCTAAATGCACATGCTAATGCTCCCGCGATGTATGTGGTGGCATTTGTTTGGAATGCGTACAATGCTCCATCTGGAGTAACAAACCATTCGTCGGGAATCTTGTTTTGTGGAGCTTTAATAATTACATAAAATTTTTGAGAGTATTTAATTTACACCGTGAGTCACTGAAATAGTGTCCTGAACTATGACTTACAGGGCATTGTTGTGATAGTAGTTGGAATGTCGCTTTCAAAAGTTGTGTCTTCTAAAGCAAATTTCAATTAATACATTATATTACAGTGAAAGCTCGCTGATCCGGACGCCCGCTAATCCGGACTGATAAAATAATTACAAAACTGAAATGAAATGATTAAAAAACAAATAAAATAATAAAAACACAAATTAAATAATTAAAAAACCAATAAAATAATTAGAAAACATAAATAAAACAATTAAAAACACAAATGATTATTTTGCTCCTACTTTGCAACTGTTTCCCTTGTTAAATGTTTTAAATACAGTACGTACACATAAAATAAATGTATGTTATACAGTTCATTGGTTGCTTTTAGCATATGCAAAACAATAACAATTTTTTTCCCGGTTAAAAATATGTACTTCGGCTAATCCGGACGACCTCCGGTCCCACCAAGTCCGGATTAGCGAGCTTCTACTATATATAGACCTAATGTAGTAGGGAGTTAGAGCTTTGATTTATAAACATTTAGATATGCTAATTAATTGTCCTCTAAGTGTTTTGATTAGTTAAATTCATCTTTCAAAAAAATGAAGTAGCTTTTTTGAATAGATAAGTTAATTATGAAGTATTGTCGTAGTGGAAGTAATGGGGTTTCCGAGAACTGAGTTTTCTCTAAAACAGATACAATCATATTTAGTAAATTATCTGTAGAGCTTAATAGCTTAAAGAGTTTGTTTGGTTTAATATGTAATGTATTGGTAGGTATCTGTTTTAGATTTGACTGCATATTTATGAATTTGGAGAGGTTTATAGATCTCCTTGGGATAAACAAACCATTGAAGTTGATTTCAGGAGAATGTTTTCTTGCCATCCAGCATGTCATTTTCTATAATAAAAATAATTTATACACTTGTATGAAGTCATTGTGTTTAAGAGATATGCAGATTAAAGATTGGAGTGATAATTACAATTTTTTTTACAGAATTTATAAGATATGTGTTCCACTAAGATTATTGTCAAGTTTGTCTATAGAATAATAATAATATGTATTGCTACAATTTGGTACCTTTTTAGGTGAAGTTGAAGATAGTTTGTCATACAACATGGTGTCTAAATCACTTGGTTCTATATCCAGGGAATTATCGGTGCAAATGTTACTAGCATACAACAGACACTTGAATGAATCTGTGTCTATGTTTCTGACAATTGCAACTGCTTGGCATAGTCCTTTTGAATTCGATGTACAGAGTTTTAAGCAGTGAATTCGGGTGACCGCATCTGTTCACGATACCGAAACAATAATTGCATTTTACAGTATTCAAATGAAATGCTTCTTTGTTGAATCTTGGTTTTGGCTTTTAATGTGTAGCACAAGAAGATGAGGTTTTAATTTTTATCAAAATTATACTGTTAATGTTGGAAAACTTCTTACCAGTTTGTTCCATGAAGGGTGTTATTTTTGTATCCAGTACCATGTTTCTATATTCCTTTCCTGTTACGTAACTCATGTGTTCAACACTACTTTTATGACAGTTAACTACATCAATGTTGGTAAAAATTAACCAAAAGATGGAAATAGCTTGTCCATTCATTGTGAACCACACGAGTATGCAACAAAATGTTTCAGGTAGTGGTTGCTCTGTCATTTTAAAGAAGAATATCATGTGACCTTACGGTGTGTAAAGATTTTATGCCAGAAGCAATGTAATGAGGTTTATAAGATGAAATATTGTGCAACTTTTGTGTTGAACGCAAAGGTATGTTGCTATAGTGTTTTGTATGAATAGTATAGCTGTCGTTTCTAACCGTTGATTACTTCAGTAAAATTCTCCTTTCACAAAGAATACAAAGTAAGCTTTTAGCAAGTAAAAGCATTGTTGTTGACATACAATATTGAGCAACATTATGTTAATGTTGCATGTTCGAAGTTACTGTATTCTTGTTCACTTTTTGATATGCAGCAATAGTTATTGATTTTCTTTTCTTGTTTGTACCATCTTAGAATGTGACAAACATGTGAATTTCTCACTGCGTTTCAGTCTATAAATCAATTTATTCCCAATGTTTTTGGTGTTTTGTAACTTTTTCCAGAAATCAGACAAAATTGTGTGGAGATTTTCATAAAACATATATTAGAGTATCTATACACATCTTATGCATATTGGTCAAATAAAATAGTAACTGTCTTACACTGATGACCTTAGCTTGTTACACAATGTGTAAATTGTAAAGTTTGTATAGAATAATCGGTTTATTTATTGTTACAATGTGGTACATTTACGTGTGAAGTTGATAATATATTTTCCCATAAATGTGTTTCTTTTAGTAACAACTACAATTGCAAGCTTCGAAATGTGCTGAATTCAGATTTGAAATGCTCTATATTGATAATCCTGCATTCTAGTTATCATGCATTTTGTGAAACGTTGCAAATTGCAATCGGTTGACTAACTATATTGTAATGCATGGTAATTTTGTAAAAATGAAAGTTATTTTGCCACAAGTACTCGAAGGAGAAATTCAGCTTCTTGATTTGGTTCAAATGTAGTTGGGATGACACAATATGTCCCAGGTGCCATTAGAAAATGTCCTGTAACTTCACGTAAGTTGATGTAAATTGACTTATAAGTTGGGTTATTTCTTTTGAAGAATTTGTCATCGAGTGGTTGCGGAGGATTTGATGGGTTTTCAATCTGCAGGTTTAAATAACGAGTATTAGGTTATAATTTTGAATTTCATATTCTTTGATCTTGTGTTTACACGGTAGCTTACGGGGTAAATATTGTAACCAATGCTGAAAAGATCAGCGCCCATTGGTCTTTTTCTTCGTTGATTTTTCTGCATAATCCCCACCAAAACAGATGCTTTTCCTCTCGATTCTTCATCAGAATCAGAGTCGGATGCACCACTTTGGACGGTGAAGAAAAACTGTTGGTTATTGTCGTAAGTGCCTGAAATAGAAAGACATTTTGTGTTGAATATATGATGGCTTTTTGGTTCAAATGTACTTCAAAATTGACACAAACGATCATAATTTGGACATCCTCCAGCTGTATTCTTCTTCATTGACCATTCGCCATCAAATTTATAAGTGTGCCAATTGAGTTTGGCTTCTTCATCGATGTGGCACATTTCCATGAACTGGAAGTTCCTTATGTAGTCCACATAAGTCATCCTAAAATTACAGGACGTTATATTATTGGAATAACCATGTACAGTGTAGAAAAAAGTCTTGTCTGCTTGGAAATAATCAGTAATGATTCTATATGTATAGGTGACTTGTGAGTATGAGAAAAGTTGGACTACACACTGTTATTTAATTATCATGTTTATTTACGTCAAATGTACCCTTGATTCCTGCCTTCAAGAATATTCAAAAACTAAATTTGTTAGATTTGTCGATAGGGGAATAGATCAAATTTAGGAAATGTTAAATTGCCAATCATATTCTGAACATTGTTGCGAAATCAGATTTGAAATCGGCCAACAAACAGAGCAGATATGGCCACACTTAACATCAAGAACATACAGTATATCCCCCAGTGTGTAGTCCAACTTCGCTCATACTCATAACAAGTCACCTAAAATTAGTAATCAGTCAACGTTACTTCCAAATTCGACAAGACTTTTTTTTACACCTTGTAGACATTGCATTAGAAAACTAGCAATACAAACCAAAATTCACCATCTGCGCTGAAATTCAGTTGTAAAGCTTCCTGTTCTTTTTCGGTGACTAGATTCCATTGTCTACCCCTAAGTTTCCAAACAAACAATTGTTATGAAAAACATCAGATTTACATTTGTTTTTGTATAAATTAGGTAAAATATGGTGATTAATTTTATTGTATTGAAGCACCAGCAATTTAAAGAAGTTTGAAAGGTCTTCAGATTAAATTAACAATTCAATGCTACTGACAAGAACTTGATTTGGATAACTAACCAATCTGCAAATGCTCCTTTCCATTCATCGCTTGTCCCCCATGGATTCCTAATTCTTAGCATCTCAATTTTGCCCTTTTTTAAGGGTGTGTTGATTTCCACCTGAAATAATTTCAATTGTAATACTACATATATTTCATATCGCTTATATTTAGCATATTAGCAGACGGAAATGTGTTCTTACCTTCCTAACTAAAGTTATGCTGTAAGCATGTCCACGTATCAAACCATTGTCCAGTCTAGCCTCAGTCACTCTAGGGTCAGCCTTCAATATAGTCAATATAAAAATTGTATTTCTTATGGATCTGTATGGTTCGTTCTTTCCGTTAGTACATACAGCAATAGAGCAGCCCATAAGTGTGTTGCGTGCAAATACACTGGTCATGTATTTGTACAGATCTTGATTATCCTTTTGCAAATCGAAATATTCAGCCAAACCTCCCGTGAAATCTTCCATACCTTCCGAAGTGCTCCCTCCGCTGAGTGCTTCGTACGAGCCGTATAGTCTGAAATGATGACCAGTTTCAAATTAGGCCTACTACTATATGTAGTATATAGGTATAAATTTTCTAGTTAAATAGGAATTGACTAACTTAGCATATGCCTTTTCAAGCAAAGCACTCCAGAATTCGTTTTTGGCTGCGGAATGTGTCAAAACCAAATCTCCGCGTTGTGTCGGAAGCCTGTCGTCGATGACAATGTCAATCCAACGGCCATATTGCCAAAATCTAATATAATTACAATAAACATGAATTGATTGGAACAATACTATAGCTGCAGTACAGCAATAAATTTTGGTGGGTTTGATAATTAAGTACCTGAAATGAAAAATTCCAGCATACGACTTCTGGAAATCCTGTTCAATTGGAACCACGAATTGAAACAGGTTGTGATTCAAAGTCAAATTCGCCATTGCAGCCAACAACCAACAGTCACCTTTTATCATGAACAATAAATTGAAAAAGATTCAAAATGTAGAGTGAGAAATATAACTGCAGTATTTACTCACCTAAGGCACCTTGCTTGACATCAAATCTACTTTCCCCACCAATAAAAAAGCTTGGGCTCTTTGTCAATTCCTGTTTTAGCAAAACTTAGTGTTGAATTGATTTTGAAATGACTAATTGTAACTAATATTAAAGAGTTACATGTGGTCGTTTCCATTCAATGTTGTAAGGTAGCTTTTTGCTGTATACAAGGGATGAATCATTTGCTGGGAAGTCTTCATCTTCAAATAAGATTCCTTTCTTCAGCAATTCTTTGTGGATTTCTTGAAAATCTTGGGGTTTGTGACCAGGGAAATTGAAACCTGAACCTTCTTCTCCGTACTGATAGACAATATAACAC